>MJUT01050107.1:214107-242143 GCA_002080005.1 Gigantidas platifrons | reverse complement strand
CCCACATGTTTCCGTTGATATCATAGGCCAAAGCTGTGTTATTGGAATAATCGTTTTTGTGCTTACAATTTCAATGGCAAGACTTTGTGAAGTCAAGCACAATTATTCTGTAGACGATAACCAAGAACTAGTTGCTTATGGTGTTGCTAACTTAGGGGGTTCATTCTTTTCATGTTTCCCATCTTGTGTTGCACCCCCTCGTACAGTCATTTTAAGCACAATGGGCGCAAAGACAACCTTAAATGGCCTGGTTTCCGCCGTCATGGTCTTGCTCATTATACTGTTTATTGGTAAATATTTAGAAGAATCGCCAAAATCTGTGTTAGCTGTAATGATAATTTGTGCAGTGAAAAATCTGCTCTGTCAAGTTAAAGAATTGCCAAAACTTTGGAAAATTAATCGTTATGATTTTGTAATATTTGTCGGAACTGTTTTATCTGGTGTCCTTATTGACTTTCCATGCGCGTTATATGTCGGTGTTTTACTGTGTCTTCTTACTGTTGTTGTCCAAAGCCAGAATTCTGTCGCTTATACCATTGCAAAAGTAGAACAGGAAGATCGTCTGCTAGATTTGAAAACGCACGATGTGCCGTGCATGAATCCGAAAGTAGCAGTTTTCCGAATGGAATTTTCTCTTTACTTCGCTACAGTAGATATATTTAGACAAACCTTATACGAATCGACAGTAAATCCAAAGAAATACCGAAAAAGTATGGACGACGATTTAATAAATGTTGCTCAAATAACTATTGACAACAACGTGACTGATGAAAGGAGGTCACTGTCAAATTCAAATGTCAATATTGACATTCCTTCCTCTCCTCTGACACACATTATTCTTGACTGTTCTTCAATTAATTATATTGATTTGAATGGTTCGAAGGTATTGATGCAAATATCATCAGAATTTAGGCAGATAGGGGTTACTGTTTTATTTGGAAATTGTACGCACTATATGAGAAATTTTATTGAAAGGTCTCCATTGAAGGACGAGATAGATAAAAATGATATATATCCAGATATTTTAGATGCATATTTAGCAATAACATGCAAATAAGATATAAATGTGTAAATCAGAAAACTTCTTGTTAATTTTTTTTTCGTATGGTTTAGAGGGGGTGGTGATTTTAAGGTAGTTTGAACTTAAAGGGGCATTATCTGCCAAATCGTAAATTTGTCTTACCCATAAAAACTATCGGATATGATTGATGCCTTAATAAAATCGGGGGAAAAACCTGCAACTGCTCGTGTTTTGAGATCAATCAAGAAATGGACGCCATCTGATTAATTATCGACATTGTTTACGGAGTTTGTCGAATCGTCATTAAATCAGTACAACAATGCATTTATTTCTTATTTTTTGTGATAAAATGTCCAGTTGCTTGTCCATGGTCGATGGTTCTCTCCGGGTAATCCTGCTTTTTCCACCACTGAAACTGGTTGCCATAATATAGCTGAAATATTGCTGAAAGTGGCGTTAAAACACCAAAATAAAATTTAAAAAAATCATGGCGAGGTGTATTATTTCTTGCATGTTAAACTTTGTTATAGGATTACGAAAAGTCTGGCGTATTCTAAATCATGGTTAATTGAAGTTATCTTTCTCCAACGTTTAAAACAAAACCAAAAATATCCTCGTTCGTATGAAGAGTAAATACTATACCAGATATAATACATTACTAGTATCAATATTTAATTGACATTTTTTTTCTAAATCTAACCCGCTCAGTTGAGGTGTACTCGACACTACATTATGTGATAAAGTTTGTCAGTGACTTGCGACAAGTCGATGGTTTTCACCGGGTACTCCGCTTTCCTCCACCAATAAACTTGAGCGCCACGATATATCTGAAATAGTGTGGGCTTTACACATAACCCTACCCCTAAATCAAATTTAGTTCCTTTAGTCTCACCGCTATACCTCGTACAATTATTTTTGTTCCCCGCCTCCGCAAAAAAGCGTAGCGGGGGATATGGAAATGCCGGGCGTCCGTCCGTCCGTCCAGATATATTATAAGCGCTCTCAGATTTTTATTTGTTGACCAATTGATTTCAAACTTACACACAAGCATTATATTAAGAATCTTTAGCTTAAGTTCGAAACTGGGAAAAATTCGAAGAACAAATTCTTGAAAAATCATGTTTTTTTTAAAGAAAAAGTACATATTTTGAGAATTACACATTTCTCTGAAAGCTACAAAAGATAGAAGCTTAATATTTGGTATGGGTGGAGATGTCAATGTGAAGTTGAGGATGCAACATTCCCCCCTCCCCCCTCCGAAAAATAAAATTCTTGTAAAATCATGTTTTTTTCTTTATAGAAAAGTACATATTTGAGAATTACACATTTCTCTGAAACTACAAAAGATAGGAGCTTACTATTTGGTATGGGTGGAGATGCCAATGTGATGTTGAGGATGCAACATTTCCCCCCAGCTCAGCCCCACCCCTCTGGGGAATCTGTATAAAAAAATGTGTCCGAGATCCCCACCCTAAATTATATATATTTATGATCAGGGTGACTAGGCAAATTAAATGCCTTATAGCTAAGGCCCCGGGGTCATAACCCACCCCCTACCTGAAGTGAACTTTTTAATGGTTGAGATCCCCACCCCTAAGCCATATATATTTATGATCAGGGTGAATAGACAAATTAAATGCCCCAATAATTTGACTTGCAACTCTGCTGTTGCATCTCGGATCCTTTCTCGATTTTATAAATATATCACATGGATAACATTACACGCATATTACACCTCTTTCTATTGCGGCGGAGGACACATGGCTACGTGTAGCAATCTTGTTATTTTGGTAAATCTCAATGTACATGTACTCAATAGAAATCCAGACACTGTTTAACGCAACTATGGAATAATCTAAGTCAGTATTGCAAGCAAAACGACATACCTACAATATCATAGTTTATCGTCGTTACAACATATCAGCTATATATCATAGGGAGAGAAAAAAATTACATTCAATGAAATGATGATGAAGATGTCCACTTTGTATTAGACCAACACACTTAATTGGATCATTAATTTATAGTGATAGCTCACTGAAGCAACAGTCGCGTGTAGAGATGTGATCGTATGGTAATTTGATTTACAGAGCTACCTATGCAATCGGTTAATATCGCCACTGATGTTGTGAACTCGAATCCCGCTCAGGGCGAGATGTACAACATTATGTCAGTGACTTGCAGCAGGTGGGCGGGATTTCTTCGGGTCCTCCAATTTCCTCCACTAATAAAACTGACCGTCACGATATAATTGAAATATTTTTGAAAGTGGCGTTAATTATATAATTACCATAAAACCAAACAAGCCAATGTAGACATGTGGCCATAATTGGACACAGTTACCCTGATTCCCAGTCAACAAACCTTCGCTCTTCCTCCTTAATACTGCATGCGTAGCAGAGACGTAGCAAATACACAATGCTATAGTCTTTGGTTTGACACGACGGCGGAACGAAACCAAGATTTACCGCAATCGAGGCGAGTACGCTAAACATTACACCAGCGATGGGTGTCCTGTTGCAAGGCAAATTATTTCTAGCGTATTCATTATGTACTATTTATCCAAATGCATCTATCGACTTAGTACCAGTGCCATCTTTATAACCTAAATGATTTATTGTCTGTAAACATGTTCGCCTAGTAAACATAGAAAGTATACTGTTCACATGGCGCTAAACAACAATTTAGTTTATCACTAGTGATTGTGAAGTGATCCAAACTTGGCAACATGAATCACAACTTTATATTGATATAAGTGTATGCTTAGAATTGAGATGTGTACATGTTTTGAGTGGTGGAAATAGTAAGCATATGTATTTCCGTCCTTTTTCATAATAACACAACACCGATCATGTCATACACATGGTAAGGAAGTGATCATAGACTAAAAAATGGACGATTTGTGGAAAATTTTGCGTTTTTGGATTTTATTCACTCCACTAATAATGACTATGAAAGGTAATATAAAAATATATTGTAAAGTGACCAATTGTATCAAAGGGGTCGTCTTGATCGCATACGTATGTGGTAATTGGATTTACAACTACCCATGCAATCAGTTACGAGTTCGAATCCCATTTATCACATAATGTTGTACTGGATACAACATTATGTGATCAAGTTTGTTAATGACTTGCGACAAGTTGGTTGTTTCTCCGGGTACTCCGGATTCATCAACAACTGAAAATGTCCACCACGATATAACTGAAATATAGTTGAAAGTGGCGTTAAATACCATATCCATTACCATAACTCAATTATTTTGCTTCGAAAAATCACACTATATATTTGAGTAGTCTTGAAAAAATTCTACTGAAAACTACTATGAACAGACAATATGATTGATTCGAGGTATCCATGGACACGTCTTGTAAGCGTGAGAGATACAGAGAGGCTACTGTAGTCAGTTCATGTACGTGTTATGATAGTCTACGATAGCTTTTTGTCATATATAGGCGACTATTTTAAGAAAAGGTCAGTGGAATTGTGTACCTCTTAATTTATTTTTCGTTTACTATGGGTACTTTCAGGGCCGATCTTAAGTTAATTGGACCAATTGCTCCCAATTACGCCCGCACTTAAAGGACCAGCGCTGGAGTTTCTACTCTCAGCTGTGCACGTACACACAAGACACACTGCATGTTGTAGAGAGAACAACATTGCGCACCGCACGTCATAATCCCGGCCATGGGTACTTTAATACATTCCCAATGTATATGCAATACCCCTGTGGAAACTACAGGTATGGAGAATGTCCAGCTCACTGCATGCACGATCTACCAAACTCAATGCGAACACCATCCACAAGTTATAAACAGTGTATCTTTGTTTTATAAATTACTTGTACATGTAATGCCGGGTTAGTTTTATGTGATCATGGTTGATCAATACAGTGAGTGAATGGATGTTGCTTAACGCCAACTCAAACATTTTGCAGCTTTATCATGGCGAAAACAAGTTACTTTTAAATGAGATGATGATGAGATCCGCTTTATACTAGACCAACACTCTTAGTTGGGTTTTCATAGTTCTAGCTCACTGAAACAACAGTCCACGGATAGACATGTCTCCCCACTCAGACACATTATCATGATTTCGAGCCAACCAGTCTTTGCTATTTGTCCTTAATGCTGCTTAGCGGAGAACCAACCGCTAACCACTAAACCACCGATGCGGTTGTTGATGAAACCTGTTTCAGATTAGTATCTACTTATCTTTTGTTGCCGTCAAGAAGATCGCTGTCTCTTCACTTGATATATAAAGAACAACCAATTTATCTTTCTCACTGATAGCATACAACTCGTGTATAACCCGACAGAAGGCTAGCCGTGAACATAATAGTATACCTCATTTATTGAAGGAATAAAAACGTATATACAGGTATATCAAAATTGTCCACTTCTCAAATTTATTGTATTGGCACCAATAGTCCCATTCCAAAATCACATTATGAAATGTTGGAAAAAATTTGTTTCCTTTTAAATCAAATACAGTGTAATTCTAAACAACAATCAATCAATAAACTCAATTAATCAAATCAATCAATAGATTTGATATTTTGCTTTCTTTTCAGGAGAAACGGAACATGCTTATTTGTCTGGTGGTAAGTATTCATGGGCAGAGGCAAAGCGTGCGTGTACATTGATAGGATCACAGTCATTGGTCAATATTTCTACGAGCAGGAACCAATCAGGATGGATTAATGAAGCTGCTTCTTATTCTCCATGGTTAGAATACTTAGGTTTGTAGTCGATGGTAATTATAAGTAATTATGACAAGAAAGTGTCATTTACAACTACCCCTCGCCCAAATAATTGAACACCAAAAAGACAAAGACATATGACCTTGGAAATCCAGTTTCTGGCTTGGGACAGACATAGAAATGTAGCGGGGTAAAACTGGTTACTGAGATCCCAACCCTCCTTCTTGATAATTAGACCTCCAACAGCAATGTTGTTTTTTCCCATCAAAATATAAATATTCGTTAATATATATATAGAAAAAATGGAATAATTATAAATTAAAAGTGTTGGATGCAATTAATGAAATGATTATGTTTTTATACCTTTATAATGCATTATAAATTATATAGAAATATTTATACACGGAATACAGCATATTGTTTAATATATACAGAAAGTGAAAGGATATTTAGACATTATAGATTTGTTCGGGAAAAGGGGACTACCCGTTACATAAACAACAAGAAAAAAAAGGAAAAAAATGATAAGCGGGGAGCAAATGAGGAGGTCTGATTTTGATTAGATTGGGTATTGTCTTCAGTTCCCGTCTTATTTCCTTCAGATTTAATTGAAGTTTCATCTTATCAAAACCTTGATTCTCAGAAGGTGAACCGTACTTTTCTCTAAGGACATCGTCGGTAATGTACGGTTGAACACGATCAGATACTCGCCACTAGTCACCCGTTTGTAAACTAACAGGAACAATCCTCGAGGTCACGAAATTTATGAGTCATATCAATACATTTTGATTAGTACCGACTCACGTTTTACAGCCAATCAAAATCAGTTTTGAAATCAGGATGTCCAGTGAGTTTTCTACAATGCTGTCAATAGCGAGTAGTAATTAAGATAATGTCTTTCATATTCTGTTCAGGCAGTCAACAAGGGGAACTTAAATTATCTTATGTAGACATGGAACTTACTTGATACTAATGAGTTACGGAACAAACCCGAAACAATGCTTTTCTTATGAATTGACACAGTGTAATGACTGAAGAGTATCAGAGCGTGATCAACCGTAGGCTAACGACGATGCTTAAAAGGGAACTTGGCCAATTTCTTAGCATTATTTTTATATTTACGAGAGTGTATATGAGCGAAGAGTATCAGAGCGTGATCATCCGAGGGATACTGACGATGTTTTAAAGGGCACTTAATAAGACAACCAGACAGATAAAAATATAAAAACATATTTCTGCGTATATCAAATTATCTAACGTATTTAACTCTATGTGTAATGTTTCACACTCAGTCATGTGGATCATATTTAGGTTTCCTCACTACCCAACCCTCCACAGAAGTCGTTTCCCACCTTTCCCATTCTTCCCTTATTCCTGTATACATAATTATATATATATATATTGGTGAACTTGTTCACATCCCTTGAATATATATTAAATATTTTGAAAAACTTGTGTCTGATCCTTTTGTCATTATTTAGACAATAAAATATGTTTAAATTAAATCAAAATTAAATATTTGTCAATCAAAACAGTTTTAGTTACCAAGCACATCAGAAAATATCATGTGGCATTATTTTTGTAGGCTGTTTCGGTATCAGAGCAGGTCAAATTAATGACATCTCCATGGTTAATGCTGGGACACAAATGCAGGAATGTTTACAACTCTGTAAGAATTATTTCTTCATAGGATTACAGGTACATACACATTATAACTTTTTAAAGGCCATCGTTGAATATTTTGTTATCGTTTGTAGATTTTTTTTTTGTATAAAATAATATGTATAAATTATGCGATAAGAAGAGTATTAAAAATACCAAAGAGGTAATCAGAATTCGTAAATCGAAGAAGAACAGACCACACAATGGCCAAAAGAAAAAAGGACAAAGGAACAAACAACGATCTACAAAACATAAACATAAAACTAAAGATCGAGTAAATGTATGTGTCTTAATAGAGTTTTTGCTTTTTCAGCAATCCCGATGTGCGTGCTTAAAGAACACTTCGATACATCGCGGACATATTTTTGGAAAATGTATGCCAGCCAATTGTCAACGAGACCAGAACGCAATTTGTATGGCGAACAGCAATGACAATACATTTGCGTTATACAAGAAAGGTAATTAACAATTGAAGGATATAAAATTATATTTTGCTTCACATAAAGTAAATAACATGATTGGGGAATATCTGAGTGAGAGTAGTTGTTTTTAAGAGGCTAACAAGAACAACAACAGTTCAAACACAAAAAGTAAAAAAACAAACGAACAAGAGCTCGAACAAAAACTGAAATACACAGCAAATCATACAGAAGAGTAAACTACTCAAACTTAGGTTAATTTAAACATATTTTATTGTCTAAATAATGACAAAAGGATCAGACATAAGATTTTCAACTTAGTCTTCTCCATATGCGTACAATATACAAAATACAATATGATATGCATTATCATTACATAATTTCTCTAGAAAAAATTAACATGAAGACATGAAACAACTTAGGTGGTGCTATGGCTAACATGCTTGCCTCGATTGTGCTAGATCATAGTTCGGATCCCGTCAATTCATAGACTGTGAAATGGATATTTGCTGTTTATTTGAAGCACCATATCAACCTGTGGACTGTTTTTGCAGTGAGCCAAAATTATAAACAATCTGACTGGGTGTATAGCTCCAGTGCAATCAGATTTTGTCATCATCTCATAAAATGTAACTTGTTCTTACTATGATATAGCTGATGGATTGGCGTTAAACAACAAACATTCGCTCACTCTTGCGCATATTTAACACTTCTCAGTTATCCTTTATATCGATAACAGTTAAGACAACAGTAGAAGCAGATTTGCAATTGCTTAAGCCATCTGGATTGCGGTCACAAGAAACATACAGTTTTAATAATAAGATCATTGTGAAAGTCTACTTGTATCATCGTCAGAGATTTTACTGTAATCAATATTTCTTATGGTAGTAGTACTGAATTCATATAATTACAAAATGCTTAACCATTTGCCTTCCCAATCTTTTGACTTTTAGCGTACCTGGTGAATGGTATTCCAGAAACACGCCGTGCTCACTAAATTAGATACCTACTCTTTTATTATTTTGTACACGACAACACTTGCACCAGGAATTCCGATCGTGTAAAAATAAGGGTCTTGTGTTTGTCACATATATCTAATTTACTATATTTTTATTTAGCGGTAAAATTCTCTACTTGAAAAATGTTAATTATAAAGAATAATTTAATAAAAATTCAAAGACAAGCAATAAGTAAGTTTGATAAATGATTAGATCCAAAGATATACGCAAAACGGGTCCATAACAAAACAGTGGGGATCTCAATTGATCCTCAAGGGTTCCGCTCCAAATGTATCATTCACCGTGTTACACTGGGTTATAGTGGGTTACACTGGGTTATAGTCCAGTAAGTTGTTTTTATATATATTATCACTGGGCTTGTAAGAAGAATAACACGACAGGTTCCACGTATGGAGCAGCAACTGCTTACAATTCCTGAGCATCTGTGTTCACTCCCGATTTTCAGTGGCCTTCGTGTTGCACGATCTTTGCTATTTTGTGTGATGCTTTGGATCGTTACTTGTCCTTTTCTTTTGGCCATTGTGTTGTCTGTCCTTCTTTTTTTGCGGTTTCTGGCTTTTCTAAGAAGATACCAAAGGTGTATTCAGACGCCGTAAATCGAAGAACACCAAAATGGAGAAAAGAAAAATGACGAAAGGACAAACAATGATCTACAAAACAATACATACAAAACTAACTTTTAACGAACCCCACAAAAAATGCTGTGAACACAGGTACCGCGGAAGGATAGGCAATTCCTGCTCCACTAGTGATACCCTACGTGTTACTGTAAAACGATACGAACATCATGTGATATTGAAACCAACATTTTTGAAAATAAGGGTAATAACAAAATTACCGAATTCAGAACAATCTTCCAAAGGGAAAGTCAAAACTCATAAGTATATAAACAGACAACATCAGTCAACAACTGGAAAAATGTGAAAACCGTAATGACCCTGAAAACCACTATATATAGATAAATACAAATAACACATAAACATGGAGATAAAGACAAGCCGAACATGCCGCAAATGAGATTAAACGAGAGGACAGAGATTAGGATAGATCGTGCAAACATATCCTTGGTTATCTGTAGAGTATACTTTACGTAGGAATCAATCAATTTATGGTGGTGACCAAGACATCAATCTCAGCATCATAAACTCGGTAATGATGTAAATCTTTGTCATTTCGTGGGACAGACACCACATTATGTAAATGAACGTTAGATAATACCAAAGGTGCAATGAAAAATAGACAATCCAAAGTAACTGTCTACACATGTCACACAAGAAGAAGTAAAACAAAACAAAAACATAACACAATATGTCTTGGACACCACTATACGCAAATAAACACAGAAAACGCAAAGAAGACATGAGTTTACGTAAAAACAACTGGAGGTAAAGACGAACCGAACATCGTTTTATGTGTAAATCGTAACGGACATCACACCCATGAATTCAGAACTACTTATTCCATGATTATATGGCTAGATAGTAATAAATATAGTAAATATGGTATTATATTTGCATCAGTTGACATCGATGGCAATATAGGCATAGGTGACTGTTTAGCGGTAACTTCGAACAGCGAAGGGTCGATATTCTACTGGGCGAGTCGATGTGATTTGCCATTTTTCATGATTTGTTCCAGTGGTGAGTATTTAGTTGATTATTCATCTTTAGAAAGTTTAATATAAAAGTGTTCGTTTATTTTTTTTGGAGGTAGGTGGGGGGCGGCTCTTTCAATAATATGATTTACATTCTGTGTGTTTATCTAAAAAAAACCCCCGATATATGTCCTACTTATCGTGCAGGTCAGCTTTACTCATGAAGGAAACCGTAAATTACCGGTGACCATCTGACATGATGTACACAGGTTTATAACATGAAGTTGATTCCAGTACATACGGGCATGAATGTGAATAAATCTCATTTACGTCGATAGTAATAGTCATTGATACCCCTGTTGTCCTTCCATATATTGTAACGAATATAATACATTTAGAGCTTTAGAGATAAATACTGTAATTGAAACTGTGATGACATGATTTATTCCATCACCTTTTTGTTAGACAACATTTATGCTCATTTTGGCTACAAAATGTTTTGTCAAACTGATCGAATTCCAATTCTCATTGCTGATTTGAGTAGTATATGGGGACAGCTCAGTTAGTATTTGAGGTGGTGCTGTGGGGTGGTGCTACCGGAAGTGACGTCAGTCACGCGACCGAAAGCGTCTCGGAACCGGAAGTGACGTCAGGCACCCGGAAGTATGTTCTGCGCATGCGCAACGGAAGTTGCGCAATAACCGCCGTAGTAGGGCCCCCGGAAGTGACGTCAGTCACGTGCCCGGAAGAGGCCCTGACCGGAAGTGGCCCTGACCGGAAGAGGCCCTGTTCGGAAGTGATCGTGTGCCCATGCGCAACCGGCAGTTGCTCAACCATTTCCCGCGTTTTTTTCTTCTTACTGTAGTACAAATACCATGGATGTTTCCCGCGTTTTTTCTTACTCTAGTAATAGTACCATGGATACCGAAGGCCACCCAAAGGGTGTGCGCATGCGCAACCAGAAATTGGCTACAGGAAGTGAGGGTTTCCCGCGTAGTAGTACAATGGGTGTTATCTACGACGTCCGCGTCTAGCTCTGATTACACAGGTTATCTACCCCTTTCCCATCCTTTTCATATACTATATGTGTTGTGTAGTACTCCAAGTATTTCTACTTTACATTACAATAGTAGTTGGGGTGTTCTCTACGACGTCCGCGTCCTATATTTAGCATGGTGACCGGAACTAGCCCTGATTATCTACCCCTTTCCCGCGATTTTCATTTCACATTTTATTTTAATATATATATAGTGTATATGTTGTGTAGTACTCTCTTAAGAGTACATTGCCATCTGCAAAAAAACATTTTTTTTACCTTTTCAATGTTTAGAAAAACAAATTAGGTAGCCATTAACCAAAATAAAACGACGTCCGATTTTCGTTTATATTTACATATTTCAATATTATTCTCAAATTTTCACCTATAGTCTGATTTACTTGCGGTTATCTTTTGTATGTATTGTGAGGATCTATTTTAAATTATACCAGATTTTGGGTCCAAATGGGGTGTTGAAGGTTATACACCCAAACTGCAGGTACTTTCAGAGAAATTACAGAACCATTTGGCTGTTGAAAAAAATTGGATTTTCCCCGATCATGACAATCACAGCGTTTAAACTATCAGTTGTTTTCCCCGTACCCTTTTCCTCGTAGTTTAAAAAAATTGTTTCATAATTCACTTTAAAAAAATATGCATGACTCTTGACAGAAAAAAATATTTTATCAACAACTTAAAAAAAAACAATATATGATACACGTATTGTAAAGATCTATTTTGATTATACCAGATTTGAAATACATGTCCAAAGAAATACCAAGTACTTTCAGAGATCTTTTAATGCTTTATTAATTAATTGTTCGTGTTTGCTGTACTTCTTCGTGAACTTTCTATCTATAACGACGTTTCTTGATTCCTTCCTCTAATTTTCTTGTTTATTCAACAGCTTAATCACTATTTTGTGAGGAGGATGAGGAGGTGGAGGAGATATCCTGTAATGTCATAAAACCCAAAACAACTGCCAAATTGTTAAAGCGTCGTTCTAAGCGCTTTTTAGTGATATCCTCTGTGAAGTCTGTGCTTATACTGTTCCCTTTTTTTTCCGTCTCTCAACATGAATCAGATACCAGAAAAACTATATTTTGGTCAGTGAACGCATAGCAAAAACTTATCCAGCCAATGTAAATGGAGGAGGAGGGAGGGAGGGAGGGAGTGAGGGAGGAGGTATCTTTGGGTGTAATTATGACAAACACATAAATCAAGTTTCATATTTTATTCACTTTAAGTTCAAGTTCTGTTTCTCAGTCTTTTTATCTTCTCAAGTCACTTTATTGTCCATGGTCCTCAGTTCTGGCTCTCTGTCTTCAAACAAAGGTATGGTCTTTTTCAGTTCTTTCCATTCGTAAAGATCCAGGGTCACTCCTCTCTTCGTAGGATGTAATGTCCATTCTCCCAAGTTTCGATACTTTATTTTACACATTGGCAATTCTCAGTTCTGGGTCTCTTTCCTCAAATAAAGGTATGGTCTTTTTCAGTTCTTTCCATTCGTAAAGACTAAGGGTCACTCCTCTCTTCGTAGGATACAATGTCCATTCTCCATTAGGCACGTGTGAATTTTCAGTTGAGGGGCTTTAATGATGAAGTATACGTCTTCTCCCAGATGATATCTCCAGTCCACGGGTTCTCCGTCTTTCACTCGACTGATCAAATCGTCCACCATTTGCGTAGCACTACACAAGACTTTCCACTGCGACAAAGACAAGTTGACACCATGCTTGGTGGGATTCGTATCGTTTTCCCAAAATCTCAGATCCATTCTCTTCGTACCATTCCATTCTGTGAGTTCTGCATATCTTCCACCTCCCAGCGACAACTTCAATGGCGTTTTAACCTGAGGTGATTGACTCATCTTCTCCTCGGATGGTGAACTCATCTTGGTTTTCTGCATACCTTTCTGAACGAGATCGGTCTTTCTGTTGCTTGGCATGATTGACACGGGGATTCCGCTGTACTCCTTTTATATAACCGACTTCACTTTGTCTCGATGGTGTCGATTAGTTGTTTCTTTTTGTATCCTGCTTTCTGATTGGTTCTTTTTCCTGTTTTCTGATTGGCTAATCGACCGGAAATGGTGACTTCTGATTGGTCAGATTTCATGGCTGTTGATTGGTTGGACACATCTCAATCCGTTTTTTTTGTTGTTGCTGTCAATCCAAAAGGTCACTCTGCATTTATCCAGGCTTGTGACTGGCTCTATAGATAGAGTCTGCATTAACCTTTTTTCTTCTTTTCTTTATCTTTTATATTTATTTTTTTTTTTGCTTCAGTCTTGCTGATATCTTTTTTTTTTTTTTTTTACATCAGTCTTTCTGATATCATTTTTTTTTTTGATAACTGTCTTTCTGATATCATTTATTTTTTTATATATTAGTCTTTCTGATATCTTTTTTTCCCTCTCAACTATATACATATACATAGTGTGCCTCACACCTCATATCTCTAATGGTGCTGTAGAGACCCCATTTGCCAAGACTTTCCGTTTTGGGTAGAAGTAGGAGAACCCAGCTCTTTCCTGTAGATAAATGTAGCCATATAAGCACTATCGGTGTCCATGGGGCAATACTGGAAGTCCCGACGATCCACAAACACGTCCATGAAGTCATAGTAAAATTCTAACATCCGGAGCTTGGCGTACTGGTAGACAAAACAGTCGATCTGCATGGGTAGATCCAGTTGAATGGTCTTCTTGCTCATCTCCACTTCGAAGGTCTTGGCACTCAGCTGGTTACACCGACGGAAGGAAGGGTCGACCAGATAGCGACTGACTTGATGCTCTTGACAGTAAATGACGTCTGTGTGTCTCTCTTTGTTGGTGATTGTCTTTCCATAGCTGGAATTTCCATCAAGCTTGCGGGTCTCGGCCACTATCTTCTTCTCTGGATCGGCATCTCCGGCACGTCGAGCTTCACTGATATTGTCCCCGAATTTCTGGAAGCAGGCTGCAGGCGTGTACTCCACCACTTGATGGATCTGGGTCACTTTCAAGCCATGTTCTACATACCACTTCAGCAAAGGTGAAATAACCATGATCTTTTCTCCATGCATACTTCCAATCAAACACTTCCTCTTCTGGTTCATGATCCCCTTTTCTTCTGCATAGGCTTTCATGTGGTCACCAATATCGTCTCTGGATACGTCGATGTTTTTAAAGATCGGGGGCATCTCAGCAAACTTGGACTTCAAGTGGTCAGGAACTTCCAGGTTTACTTCCAAGGCACCAAACAGCTTCTCGTCCATGACGGCCTGTAGGATGGACTCTTCCCTCATGGTACTGTACCGATCACAAGGTCTATGCATGTCTTTCACAAAGGCTTTCAGCTCCGGGTCTTGCTTCTTTAGACGTCCCCATTCACATTCCCACATCTGCTTCACATCATACCCTTGGTCTTTGATCTCGTCTATCTTCTCTCGTGTGGTCTTGAATAAGTCGTCTAAGCTCTTTCCGTTGATGGGGTTGACAGACTTATTCTTGGTGATCCAACATCGATGACCATGCCATAAACAGCCCTGGAACTCGTACACGGTGTCGGTCTCTTTACAAAATCCATCTACTGGCAGGCGCCGACGTCCTATCACTTTCTCTTTATCGTTACCCTTGTAACGAATATGCTGTCCGGTGTTCTTGGCTTCCCATTCCAACCATTCAATCGCCATCCGCTCATAACGTCTTGGAGCTTGTCTCTTGAACCCATCTTCTTTCTTTCGTCGGACAAAATATCCGGTAGGCATCTTCTGCATAATACTCCAAAGGTACAGAGCATTGGCGTCTACACCATAAATCAACTGACAGGGCTTTGGATCTGTGTACTCGGCAGGTCGTATGAAGGTCTTGTCTTTCTCGTGGTAACGATGGAAGATGATACTCGGACCACCAACAATGCTGTTCTTGTACAGGTCGTACACATCTTTATTCTTCTCATCCGGTACGGTGAAGTAGTCTGGTAGGTCTTGGAACATGTACTTCAAGACGAGTCCGGGAACGCTTATACCATCTTTAAACATATCAATACCTCTGTTCTGGTTAAACTGAAACATCTTGTCGATGGCTTCCAACATGGGTTCGACGTCTTTGTTGTTGTACCAACACAAGGAATTCTTCATGTCGTTCTCTTGCCACACATCAGGCACAACTGGTAATCTTCGGCCGAGATGTTCTCATTCTTCAAAGTGCTGAAAAAGGCTTCGTGAGGTGGCAGCTGGCTGACGTTCAGTTTGTCCAGGGGGGTCATCCACTCGTACGGGAAGAACCCCTTCTGTTCCGTACACTTGTAGGCTTTCAGGTACTGACTGTAGCTAAAGCCAGGCGCTAAATAATTGGTGATGTCAAGAAACTTCAGCTTCTCTGTCTTGATACACATGAAATTGTTGTTTCGTTTCACGGTATACTTGATCTTGTGACTGTCCACCAATCGAGTAAAAAAATCCACCTTCATGACATTCACGTCGTACTTCCCTGTGTTGAAACCAACCATGGGGAGCTCTTGTAGGTAGCGTCCCAACTGCTGTTTCAAATGATACAGGTGATGTTTCTTTTCCTCACGTTCTCTCTCTTCGTCGTCTTTGTACTCTTCCAAGTCTTGGTCTAGTCTCTGTTGAATTTCTTCAAATACCATTCCATACCTTGGCACCAGTAAGCGAAAAGCTTTTTCGCTGATATCTGTCAGGTAGCTCAAACAGGAATCCACCGTCTCACTGGTATCACCTTCCACCTTCCGAAACAAAGCAGATGGGCTCGGTATAGGTAGGAACGTTAGAACATACAGACACACTGAGTAGTACGTGATGACTGGTCCACTCCAACTTCTCGGATCGTCTCTTTTCTGTAGGCTGTAACATCACTTCTATGTCATAGGTAGCTCTGTACGGGTAATACCGATCTTCGTCTGGGACTTCGATGCCTTCGTCTTCTAACCGATCGAATACGGTCTGTGTTGTATGGTACACGCCACCAGGATACTTGTAGATGACATCTCCGGTACAGGTTCGTTCATGTCTGTGCAGCTTCCCAACATGTTTCCACAACCGGTCACATTTGGAACACAGATAGCTGTGACTGTACTTCTCAATATTTCTGACGTAGCTGAAGTGGTGTTCGTACAGGTTCAAATTCATGGTCTCCTGGTAACTGTAGGGAGAACGTCGTACCAATCGTGCTGCGATGTCACCAGCTTCTGTTTCTTGTAAGTCGTAGACATACACGTTCAAGCTCTGAATACCTGCTCCAATACCACCAAATCATCCAACGTCACACCCTTGAAGTCTGCAGGGGTCATGTCTTGGTGTTGTAGATACTGGTGGTAATACGTCTTGGCTGGAACTTCTACGTCGGTCACTGTAGTTCCACGATGTACGGCCAGGCATCGGAAAAAGCATAGGCTGTCCTCGTAAGGTCCATTGGATCCACCAACTAAAGCTACGAGCTTTGTTCTTCAAAATATGGTCTGGAAGGACGACTCTGGCACCAATCGGTTGTTCAAACAGCTTGTTGACATAAAACGTCACATTAGTCAGCAAATGAACGACCCATTTCGTATCTGGTCTCTGTTGGCGAATAAACTCCAATATTTCTTGACCTTGCAGCTCATCCAAAAACCTCTCCAAGTCTTCTTCTGTCCTGATGAGGTGTTGAACATAAACAAATCTGGAGTTATTCTGGCTGGAATGGTAGTACCGTAGTTCACCAGTTTCCATATGTCGTAGGAAAAAAACAAATGACACGTTGATCTTGAAGGCTGTCGTCTGGTGTCTAAAGATCCGATGAACCATCTCTGGAAAGGTGGACGCTGTCATGTCATGCAAGGTAAAATTGTATCTGTCCTGGACACGGTTGCCGGTCGTTTCCTCTGTCCGAATGGACTGCCAATGTTGTCTATACAACACTCCGGTCTCGGGGTCGTCAGGCAACACGTCAGGTCCAACATGATTCTCCACGGGAGTTTTGGTTGGTGGTGACACGGTACGTCGCTGCTTTGTCACGGGTCCTGGTTCAGGTGCTACTGGTCTCTTCATCGGTGGTCTCTGCTTGGCCTCTGGTCTCTCATGCTTGGAACGATGGCGTGCTAGGTTGTGCAGTCTGTTGAAATACTGACCGCATATTCCGCAGGACAAGCTGTAGCTGTGGGCCGCTTCATGCCTCTTCCTGGTGTCAGCTCGACTAAACACCTTGTCACAGATACTGCAGCTGTAGGTCTGTGAAGAATCTGCATGGGTCTTCATATGACGTAACAGGCTTTTCTACTCTGTAAATTCTTTGCCGCATTTCTCACAGGTAAACATGGTCATGGTCTGTCAAAAAGACAGAATGTCAATGACGATTCTGTCACCGTATATATTGTTCGGACGCGGACGTAAAAGAAGACACCTCTCTTCTGAATGGTTCTTTTTCTTGCAGTCTGATTGGCTAATAGGTTGGAAATACCGACTTCTGATTAGTTCACTTTCCAGTGATGTGATTGGTTGGTGCTATAAAACATTTCAATTCTCTTTTGAGTTAAAAATTCATTTTTGGGCACTTTCGATCGCGCATGCGCGCATCCCATCCTTCCAGGGGAAACCCTACGGGTGACGTTTGAATGAATATTCCGCAAAGAACATGACATGTGCTATGTACTAGAAAAACAACTGATATTTTAAACGGCAAACGACGTTTGAAAAAAGTACGGGGAAAATGACGTCACACAACTAACGTTGTGAAAGAAGATTAAGAAATATAATTATTTTATAAATGTGTTTTGTAAAACTGTAAGCTTTCTGAATTGCATTTTTTTTTAATATTTAATATTCAAAATACGATGGTTGGATTTTTTTTATCTAACGACATCGGGACTCGCCTTGCGGTGGTGAGTTCGATGGGGTAGAAGACTACGTGTTTGCTAAACACACAAGCATTAAGGAGAAAAACTGGCTGGCAATCGTGACATAGCGGACTATTGTTTCAGTTCTCCAGTTTACTACAATGTGAACCTCATCATCATTTCAAAGGTTATCCAATATATCTGTTGTTCAAAACAATCACACCTTGCGACAAAATTTAAATCGCACAAAGCACTGAAATAAACGCAGAAGGGCGGTAACTTATAGAAAAACCATTTTGTGATATGTTGTTTGAAAAATTCAATGAAACAAATTGATAAATTAATTCTTCTTCTTCTTCTTCTTCTTCTTTTTCCCGTCAGGAGAATACTCTGGTGTTGACTCTAAATAAGCTAACAAACATACATATACATATACATGAAGCAACACGAACCCCACTAAAAATAATTGTATTGTGTATGTTGTGTTAGTATTTTTATTTGTTAGTACCTCTCATTTCGATTCCGTGTATTATAAAAATGTATGTATTTATCGCTCCTGTTACGCAGTGTATTTTTGAATTCGTGTCTGATGAGATATAAAGATAGTAAATTTGCTTACTATATTCATGTACCCACGTAGCTCAGTCGGTAGAGCATCATACTTTTAATCTGAGGGTCTTGGGTTCGAGTCGTGCACGACTACATTTTTGTTCTCCATTCAGTCACTGAATGCTAAACAAAATGATTTTCTGGGGGAAAAACAGCTTACAGTTCGCAATCAACAATTTCGTGAATTCATAAACAGTATTAAGCTGTGTGGGATGCCAATAGATTTTTAAGATTATAACAAGTATACCTCTTTTTGCACACACTATTCCAGAGACATCATTCAAAGTAAAGACGGTATCAAAAATAAATTACCGGTTCCAAAAAAAATTGGAATTGTTGACAGGATTCGAACCCGTGTGGGGAAAATCCCACTTGATTACTAGTCCATCGCCTTAACCACTCGGCCACGACGACTTATTCCTACTTAACAAAACTTATGGTCTTATAATAAATTTTTTTAACGATCTTTTTGAAGGATTTGACATGAATAAACTATTCTATTTCATATGTGTATGATTTATCCATTTATGATTTGCTGACGTACACTTGATACAAACATATAGTTTGCTTGGGAATGACAAAAAAAACTGGCCCCCATAATTATCGACATCCAAGACCAAGGGGATAAACGTTGCCCACATTCCAATGATATAACGTCACGACTTTGTATGTATTATAACATAACAGTTTATCATGAATAAATATGTTTATACCAACGTCACGACTAGTTCGACAGAGAACGGCTCGTATTGACGTCGTGTTTACCGTGACGTCATCGATGAATGGGGTTTTACACAAAACCTATAAATAGCCCGTTAGGGTAGTTTGAAAAGTCTAAAAATAGGCTCGTTGGAGATGTAAGGGTTAAATAAGTAATTCATGTCACAATACAACTATTTCAAATCTGGTATAACTAAAAATAGATTATCATAATACTTGTATCATATATTTGTTTTTTTAAGTTGTTGATATATAATAAAAACAATTTAAAGTGAATTATGAAACAATTTTTTAAAACTACGGGGAAAAGGGTACGGGGAAAACAACTGATAGTTTAAACGTTGTGATTGTTATGAACGGGGAAAATCCAATTTGTTTTTTTTTCAACAGCCAAATGGTTCTGTAATATCTCTGAAAGTACTTGCAGTTTGGGTGTATAACCTTCAACACCCCATTTGGACCCAAAATCTGGTATAATTTATTTAGATCCTCACAATAGGTGACAATTTGAGAACAATATTGAAATATCTAAATATAAAACGAAAATCGGACGTCGTTTTATTTTGGTTAATGGCTACCTAATTTGTTTTTCTAAACATTGAAAAGGTAAACAAAATTTTTTTGCAGATGGCAATGTACTCTTAAGAGAGTACTACACAGCATATATATTATATGAAAATAAAAGGGCGGGAAAAGGGTAGATAACCAGGGTTAGTTTCGGTAACCATACTAAATATAGGACGCGGACGTCGTAGAGAACACCCCAACTACTATAGTAAAATAAAGTAGAAATACTTGGAGTACTACACAACACATATATGATATTATATGAAAATGGCGGGAAAGGGGTAGATAACCTGGGTAACCAGGGCTAGACGCGGACGTCGTAGAGAACACCCGCTTATACTAAGGAAAAAAGCGCGGGAAACGGTTGCGCATGCGCACACCCTTCAGGTGACCTTCGGTATCCATGGTACTACTACTAGAGTAAGAAAAAACGCAGGAAACATCCATGGTATTTGTACTACAGTAAGAAGAAAAAAACGTTGGAAACGGTTGCGCATTCGCACACGATCACTTCCGAACAGGGCCTCTTCCGGTCAGGGCCACTTCCGGTCAGGGCATCTTCCGAGCACGTGACTAACGTCACTTCCGGAGCGCTACTACTGCGGCTATTGCGCAACTTCCGGTTGCGCATGCACATAACATACTTCCGGGTGACTGACGTCACTTCCGGTTCCGAGCCGCTTCCGGTCACCATATACTACTGATTTGTTTTCATGCAGCTGTGAATTTCCATTTATTGCTAAAAGTCTTCAACAAGACATTCAAAACACCCACTGACCAGATCATTTAACCATACATTAAAATTGCAGATACTGTTACGATATCTAAACTGTAAATAATACTTATTTTCCCATGTCTGTATTACGAATATATTCCAAGGAACTTACGTAGAATAATACTAATATTACAAACGACTCGTGTCGATCTATGTATTTAGACACATTTCTTTCTCAATGTAAAATTAACACAAGCGTACTATATATAGATACGATTTTTACGTCTCTATCGTCAATTGTTCAACTTGTTCGATAGAGTCGTTCCTTTGGCGCGTCATATGGCACTTGTATGTAAATACACGTTATTGAGTACCGAAGGGACAATCAAAAATGGACAATCCAAAGAAACTGTCAACACAGAGCACACAATGCGAAGAAAAACAATATAATATAATAATGTTTATGACTTTAATTACATTAATAAAGCAATAACGAGAAAACGTTTACACCAATGATACCGTGTTGATAAATTATTGAAATCTTCACTACCGCTATACAGATCTTGTATACAAAAACAATTCTCCGAATGGGTACGCATGTCCTACTTATTGAAAGAGACTATTAACACACAATAACACTTACTCTAAATGTCTAAATGTTTTGTAGATAGAGCCCTTCCTCGGCCAAAAATTACAATATCCGAGAAACAAAAGGCTGACAGAGCTGCTTCCGTTGCGAAGTGTACATACCAAATTCTCGCCTCATATGCAGATGCCACTCAAGGAAATTTACAGCTGTCACCTGATGAATACTACTGGTTAGACAATACGAGGAGACACTTTTTTCAGTCAGGTAATTAAAACAGTTAGTAAGTTTGTTAGAAACATATTTACCCCATAATGCACTTTCGACAATTTTTAGTAGCAACGCATATTATCATATTCGAACAATCAATGGGAGAAAATACCAATCTTATTTGCCATTTGGTTTTTAATCTCTTCTCCGGGGAGACCCAAGGGTATAGAAATAGCAGTTATTTTGTCCCATGCCGGGAACCCCAGAGTTCTCGCACCTACTCACTCCTTATTGTTTACATTTGTTTACAGTATTCCTGGGGGTTTTTGTTTGTTTGTTTCACATATATGTACTGTTCACAAAATTTCAATACTATTTTAATATACAAATGAAGATTGTTTTCATTTAGTAAATGAACAGCAGCCGGAATATTGTGTTGCTGCAAAAACTGACAGAAATGGCCGAATGATAAAAGAAATTCAAGATTGCAAAACGAAATTATCAGCACTTTGTTCTGGGAGTGAGGTAGTAGATACAGAAACATCTTCAATTCATGGTGAGTTCTCTTCTGTATGGTCTCGTTGTTGTTGCCTGAAAAATATATAATGTTTATGTGAAATATATATTTAATTTATTTAGGTTTTTAAGACTTGTAGTAATACTTGTAGTAATAGATAAACAAACAAAGCATACCACACTGTAGGAACAGTTCCAAATACCATTTGAAAAATGGTACAAAGAAGCAAAATTAATACTACTACAATGTACACACAAATACATGACCATTCACTTTCCTGGCTTGGTACATGCTCTTCAATAAAAAGTGGCGGATTTGAATTAGTCCTATGGGTTTAAACCTCCCCTCTTAGTGAAATGATGCGTAAATTAAAATAAAAATGTTATATATTTGAATGATTATAGCAGATTGGAGACTAAGATTGAAGATAACAAAGTGCTTATCAGAAGATGTGAATCGAAGAAGGACAGACAATTCAATGGCGAAAATAAAACCAAAACACAAACAAAATTGAAACAATGCAAGGATGTCCAAAGCACTACACAAAAAACTAAAGATTTTCAGCAATACATTAATTAACTTTTGAAATACACTTGACATTAGTCTACAATTAAGGTTAAATTGACACTTAAATTTAACTGAAGTGTCTACAAACTAGTAAAGACTTACAATCAATCATGAACCGTTCACACTTTCATATTTAGAACACATTCACTTACTCACAATCTAGAATTTCATA
This sequence comes from Gigantidas platifrons, assembly GCA_002080005.1. Taxonomy (NCBI): domain Eukaryota; kingdom Metazoa; phylum Mollusca; class Bivalvia; order Mytilida; family Modiolidae; genus Gigantidas; species Gigantidas platifrons. Next base: position 219,212 of record MJUT01050107.1, on the reverse strand, counting down.
AAAGACCAAACACACACAGGAAAATAGAAAGCTTGAAATTAACTATTATATATGGTTTATGCCATAAAACAAGGCGATTAAAATTTGAAAGAGAATATTTTTCCTGTAGATGTACGTCCATATCATTTTTTATTAAATGGTAGAAAATTATCTTTAAAATATATGGATTATGGATGCAACATTATATATTATCAGCCTTAAAATGGGAGACATAGACAATTAAAAGGTAGTTAATCAATTGTACGGTGACGGCGAAGCTACCTTTTAAGTGTCAATGTCTCCCATTTTAAGGCTGATAATATTTTTGTACGAACTTCTCCGCGCACATCTTTAATTTCTTTGCGGTAATCTCTTCTTCTGATGTCGTTGCGAATCGTTTATTTGAAGCGTCCTTCTTTGCATTTGTTTCAATACTGTATTGTCGGTCAAAAGGTCACTGACCGTTATAATTGTGATATATTTTAGAATCGTGTCAAAACATAGCCTTTGTAATAAATAAAAGAATTTGCGGTGTGGCTAATTACTATAAACTTCATTCATAATGAAGCTATAAATAAAAAAAATTGTTTAACGATTGGAGGCGTGGAATGCGTTGACCGATAAGTTGATCTGTGTTTTTATTGATTTTTATGTAGTCTAGCTATAAATAAACGAATTGCTTGGAGGCGTGGCTAATTACTATAAACTTCATTCATAATGTAGGTATAAATAAAATAATTTGTACAAATTGACTGCATAAAATTGTATTGTTTTGTGTGCTAAGCTCAATGCGTTTACCGATATAAGTTGATCTGCTTACAACAGACGGCTTACAACAGACTTTCTCATGACTATAGCCAATGAAAATATCTCATTTGAGGCCTGTGTAGCTTTCAATAAACTTCATTCATAACTATGGTCCTACAAAAGATTTTCTGTTTACACATCGGCTGTTGGAATGTCGACTATAGCCAAAGAAAAGATCTCATTTGAGGTCAAGTTCGTACAAAATATATTTAAGAAGAGTTTGAAGATACCAAAGGGGTAATCAAATCCTTATAACATACAACACAATGGCCAAAAGAAGAAGTACAAAAGGACAAACAACGATCTACAAAACATTACATATAAAACTAAAGATCGAGTAACACAAACCTCACTAAAAACCGGGTGGTGAGCTCAGGTGCTCATATAATAGTTCAAGCAGTAGGTGAGACAGGAAGTTAGTTCTCAGTAGCCGTTAAATAATACCTCTCACTCAAGTTTGATAGTTTTCAGTCAAGGTATAAAAAGTTGAAAAAGTGACATTGTCAGTCAAATTAAAGTTAGTTAAATTCCACAGTTTTCAACATCATAATTGTTACCAGTGTATAGGTTTTGGTTCTGTTTGACCTTGGGCAGACCATACTGTAGTACTAAATAACCGTCCGTAGTTTTACTGATATACGGCCCACTTGAAGTTTAAGAACAATAAATCAATCTTGGTTTCGACATGAACGTATCTGTAATACTGCCCACTTGAAGTTTAAGAACAATAAATCAATCTTGTTCTCGATATGAACGTAGCTGTAATACTTCCCACTTGAAGTTTAAGAACAATAAATCAATCTTGGTCTCGACATGAACGTAGCTGTAATACTGCCCACTTGAAGTTTAAGAACAATAAATCAACTTTGTTCTCGACATGAACATAGCTGTAATACTTCCCACTTGAAGTTTAAGAACAATAAATCAACTTTGTTCTCAACATGAACATAGCTGTAATACTTCCCACTGGAAGTTTAAGAACAATAAATCAACTTTGTTCTCGACATGAACATAGCTATAACACTGCCCACTTGAAGTTTAAGAACAATAAATCAACTTTGTTCTCGACATGAACATAGCTGAAATACGGCCCACTTGAAGTTTAAGAACAAATAAATCATCTTTTACAGAAATCAACTTTCTTCTTCAAAACTAATGTTAGTTACCATGCTTTAGGTTTATAATAGATACATACCTGATAAAAAGTCAAAGTAATTACCGTAAGATAAAATACGGAATAAATCATTATATATATCATTTGTTTTTGTTTGTAGATACCCTGGACATTGTATTGATAATAGCTGCTACAGTTTTGTGTCTTGTAATCGTTGCTGTCGTCTTTTTATTTTGCAGGTTTGTAAAATATGACTGAACCCAAAATGTACAACATAAACAAACAAACAAAAACGAACAAACAAACAAACAAACAAACAAACAAACAAACAAAACAGCTATGTTCTAATAAAATGGCAATGGTATTTATATCTCGAACAATAAAACCGTATACACTTAGGTATTGAGAGGAATATTTCTGGAATATTATCCATTCTGTACACTTATAGTCAGACGATTGGACAACCAAATAAATTTAAAACATTTGGGAGCAAATATATGTTAGAGAATACCCAAAGGGCTATCAAAAATGAACAATCTAGAGAAACTGACAACATAGGGTGCACATGACTAAGACAAACAAAGCAAAACACAACACAATATATGTTGGACATCACTATATGCAAACGAACACAAATAACGTAAATAAGACATGCAACCAAAGAGCCTATACATGATGGCAAACTCGGCTAAAGTTACATATGTCTGAGGAAGTAGACACTTAGTTTGAGTAATCATTGCATTATTTAGAACTGTAAATTTCATTAATAAATACACAAACACATAATAAGCCATATCTGTGCCGAAACACTGACTTCTGTGCGGATGATACCCTTGGGGACTAATAGTCCACCAGAAGAGGTATCGACCAATTGATAGTAATAAAAACGTAGATATCAAATTTAGTGCGCACGACGTGTCTCTGGAATAACTGTCATCGGGTATCTCAACACAAAAGATTGGAGCTGAAAACTGAAGTGAAGATAGCTCTAATAAGATGGACTCGTGTCACCTGATTTTATTTTGTCCTATAGAAATACATTGTAGATACAAATATAGAAACGTAAACTTACTAAAAGTTATTTTGCTGGTATATTTGTCTTGTTGTAGATCAAATGACACAAATGCGATTATTCCTTCTTAAAATGCGGATGTTCCTTCTAATTTTAATAATTGTATTTTCCAATTGTATTTGTTAGATATACATGTAATTGTATAATTTATATTTAGAACAGATCTTATGGGGATTTGAAATAAACAACACCAATAAAACTGCTATTCATTAACATTAAATTTTAAGATCAATTTATTTTCACATTTACATATATATTGAAATTATAGCATTATAAACTAATATGTGTATCTTGTACGTTGAAAAGGTCTTCAGTGGAAATAACAGATAATACCTATGATACAGTGCAATCTATTGAGAGAGAGGAAGAACACACTTATGATTGTACATATGAGGCAGAAAGACACCCTCCGGTAATACTTGACAATGACGAATATAGTGAAGTTGGAATTTAAAAATGAACTTTTTTTTGTTGTTATTAACTGAATTTGTGTTGCTTTATTGTTTAAAATAGATTATTGCAAAATACATTTGTTATTTTTTCTTTGACCGTAAAAAATGCCTTGAACAACGGATTTACAATTGTGTTATGTCAAAGTATGTTAGCATAACTCATAGCTTATAGTGTGAAAGCGTTCTACGTTCGATGTGGTCAATAAAAGCTATATTTGAGCATTATTGGTGTTTTGGTGATAATTGATGTGGTGTAATTATTTTTTTTCAAAATGCGTGACAACAAGATAAAAATAAGAGGTTGTTGTAGTCGGAAAACTACTGCTCATAACGACTATGGCTCAAAACTTATTAGGATTGTAAAATTAAAATTCAACTTAAACTGCAGAAAATGTTGAGAATCGTAAAGCAATATATATCTTAGGTTATAATATCTACTGATGAAGTACCAAGGCGTGAATTTATGTCGCAAGACCGCCGCCATGCATAATAAAAATATGACTATCTTACGTAATCGTCAGACTGTACAACTGTCTATTTGTTTTATGTAATTTTAAAAGTAGACGTAACTCTACCACAATTGATCTGATTGAAGAAACACTAGGTTACCACGATGGTGGCAACCACTAGTGGAGCAGGAACTGCTTACCCTTCAGGAGCATCTGGGTTCACCCGGTGTTTAGTGAGGTTCGTGTTATTCGATCTTTAGTTTTATGTGTATAATTGTAGATCGTTGTTTGTGCTTGTTCATTTGGCTATCGTGTTATCTGTCGTATTATATTAAGATATCATACCAGATATTAACAAGTTCCATCAAAATATAAAGACTAATTGCCTACATACTAATTTAGAAAGGGCATACGGAATGTAGCTTAATGAAGTTTGAAAAGGGGGTAATAACAAGTAACTGTTCCATTTGGGCATTTATAACGATATGTGCATGTTCATATGAAGTCACTTCATCCTAAGATTTCATACAGAATATGAACTAGTTCTGTGAGAAGATAAATGTCTCGTCGCCTTCACATGCATCTTTTAGTAGGTTGAAAAGAGGCAATACACAGTTCGTACAGTATTTGTATGTTTGATAAATAGTTATACCAAAAACATCATATCAAATCTGAACAAGTTTCAGGAAAAAACAAAACAAAAAACAGTTGTGTACACCCTAATTTGGAATGGGAATAAACCAGTGATGAAGCTTGAAAAGTGACCATGGCATGTAACTGCTCCATTTTGGGATTCTATAACGATATGCTAGTATGCATGCTAACATCAGACCAATGCATCATATATAATATGAACAAGTTTCACGTAAGACAAGAACATGTAACTGACATATGGGATGTATCATTTAAAAAGATTGAAAAGAAGTCATAACTCAAATAGAACTGCTCCTTTTGGAAAGCGTAATGAGATGTACATACTTACATCATACCAAGACAGCGTATATAATATTAACTCTGTCAATAGGAAGATGCAATGGTATGGTTGATACTGGTACATTTGGGTGTCCTTTATGCATCTGAAATAAAAGAATTCACCTCCATTCTTTGTTAGACATGTTTGGACCGCCATATGCATTTCGATGTCAAGAACTTTTTTTTAACTTATGCATCTGGGGAGGGGCAGATATAGGTTCTGCTTATTTTTAAATTTCGACTCAGTTTCAACACGATTT
>MJUT01050107.1:192993-210744 GCA_002080005.1 Gigantidas platifrons | reverse complement strand
CAACACTCTTCGTTGGAATTTGATAGTGCTAGCTCACTAGAACAACAGTCCGCGGATAGACATGTCGCACCACTGGTACACATTATCCTGATTTCTAGCCAACCAGTCTTTGCTCGTTCACCTTATATATTAACACTCAAAGCGAGCACGCTAACCATTATACCACCGATGCTGGTTCAAGTGAGTATCTAGTTATTGTTTGGTGCCGTCAAGAAAATAGCTGGTATGCTCCTCACTTGAGGTAAAGAACAACCAATTCATCTTTCTCACTGATAGTACACAAACGGTGTATAATCTCACAAAAGGCTAGGCCTGAACATACTAGCATACCTCATTTATTAAAGAAATAAAAACTTACATTTCAAATTTCCCGCTTCTGAAATTAGTTGTTTTACCACCTATAGTCCCATCCCAGAATCACAAGATAAAATGGTGGGAAAAAAATGTTTTCCTTTTACATCAAATGAATTTAAACAAAAATCAATCAATAAACTCAATTAATAAAATCAATCAATAGATTTGATATTTTGCTTTCATTGCAGGAGAAACGGAACATGCTTATTTGTTTGGTGGTAATTATTCATGGTCAGAGGCAAAGCGTGCGTGTACATTGATAGGATCACAGCCATTGGTCAATATTTCTACGAGCAGGAACCAATCAGGATGGATTAATGAAGCTGCTTCTTATTCTCCATGGTTAGAATACTTAGGTAGGTAGTCGATGGTAAATATAAGTAATTATGAAAAGAAATGGTCATTTAACACAAAAAGGACAACGACATATGACGCTGTAAATCCAGTTTCTGGCCTGAGAGAGACACAGAAATATGGCGGGGTAAACTGGTTACTGGAATTCCAACTCTCTCCTCTTGTTAATTAAACCTCCAACAGCAATGTTGTTGTTTTTCCCTCTTCAAAATAACATTCGTTAATATATTTCTCGAAAACGGAAACAATTATAAAATAATAAGTGTCGAATGCAAATTATGACATAATTATGTTTTTTTATGCATACATTATACAAGTAGACATATTTAAAGAGGGAATACGGAATATTTTTAAATATATACCTGGAGTGAAAGGACATTTAGACATAATAGATTTATCATTTCAGCAGTATTAGGAGAAAGATACGTTCGGTCAAATGCACGTACCCGATACAAAAACAACAAGAACAAAAACAAATATATATGATAAGAAGGGAGCAAGTCTGATTTTGATAAGATTTGATAGTGTCTTCATTTTTCTTGTAATTTCCTTCAGATTTAAATGAAGATCCATCTTATCAAAACATTGATTCTCAGAAGGTGAACCGTAGGTTTCTCAAAGGGTAATGTACAAAAAGTACGGCTGAGTACGCTCAGATACTCGCTAAACGAACAGAAAAATCCTCGTAGTCACGAACTTGATGAGTCATTTCAATATATATATTTAGTATATAGATATCGATGAAATACCGTGATTTCCGAGTTAAATAAAAACGATAATTTCACTAGTGAAATTACCATTTTTATTTTCACTCTCGCTATTTTCCCGCCAATTTTCGAGCCGGAACTATTTTTTTTAGAATATTATATGGAGTGATGTCCCTTTGCTTCATTTCATTGACAGATTGTTATAATTAGTTTCATTTACGATAAAGGAAAGATTTAAAAAATAATCAAAATGATATCTTTATCTAGTATTTCATTGAGATACAATAAAAAGCAGGTAAATTTGGAAAAAATTGACAGTTTTGATATTTTTCATGGCAGAATTATATGTCTGCGTATTTTGAATTATCTGACGTATTTAACTGAATGTGGATCATATTTAGTTTTCCTCTCTACCAATTACTCTCCATACTTTTCCTACAGTATAATTGCCCACTCTCCCCATTCTTCCCTTATTCCTGTATATATAATCTTATGTATATTGGTGAACTTGTTGACACCGTGAGTATACATTAAATACTTGTCGATAACGTCAATCAATCAAACAATCAATCCATCACTCAATATAATTAATCAATCAATTAATCATCTTTTGTTTTACCAAACACATAAGAAAATATCATGTGGCATTACTTTGTAGGCTGTTTCGATATCAAAACAATTCAAATTTTGGACGTCTCTATTGTTGATGCTGGAACACAAATGAAGGAATGTTTACTACTCTGTGAGAATTATTTCTTCCTAGGATTACAGGTACATACACATTGTTACATTTTTAAGTTCACCATTGAATATTTTGTTATCGTTTGTATATTTATCTTTTTTGAATAAAACAATATGTATAAATTTATGCGTTAAGAAGAGTTTGAAGATACCAAAGGGGTTATCAGAATCCGTATATCGAAGAAGAGACCACACAATGGCCGAAAGAAAAAGTACAAAGGACAAACAACGATCTACAAAACATACACATAAAACTAAAGATCGAGTAACACTAACTCCATTTAAAACTCAGGTGTTTCGAAAGGGTTATGCAGTTCCTGATCCACTAGTGGCACCCGTCGTGTCAATCTAGTTACAAATCCGGTGATAAGTCATAAATGAAGAAATGACCGGGTAGTGTTTACGACAAGTGGAAGATCGAATAAATTTATGCGTCTTAATAAAGTTTTTGCTATTTCAGCAATCCCGATGTGCGTGCTTAAAGAACACTTCGATACATGCCGGAGATATAAATCGACGAAGAGATGCGGATTCAGCCAATTGTCAAGGAGACCAGAACGCAATTTGTGCGACCGACAGCAAAGGGTCAATATTTGCGTTATACGAGATAGGTAATTAAGAATTCAAGGATATAAAATTATATTTTGCTTCACATAAATAAAGTTTTTGCTATTTCAGCAATCCCGATGTTCGTTCCATGACGGACATATATCTGGACGATGTCAATTGTCAACGAGACCAGAGCGCAATTTGTGCAGCGAGAAACAATGACAATAAATTTGTGTTATACAAGAAAGGTAATTAACAATTGAATTATATAAAATTATATTTTGCTTCACATAAAGTTAATAACATGATTGGGGAATATTTGAGTGACAGTAGTTGTTTTTAAGAGGCTAACAAGAACAACAACAGTTCAAACACAAAAAGTAAAAAACACACGAACAAGAGCTCGAACAAAAACTGAAATACACAGCAAATCTTACAGAAGAGTAAACTGCTCCAACTTAGGTTAATTTAAACATATTTTTTTGTCTATATAATGACAAAACGATCAGACATAAGTTTTCAACTTAGTATTGTCTTCTCCATATGCATACAATATACAATATGATATGCATTATTATTACATAATTCCTCTATATTTTTTAACATGAAGACATGAAACAGCTTAGGTGGTGGTATGACTAACATGCTTGCCTCAATTGTGCTAGGTCATAGTCCGGATACCGTCAATTCAAAGACTGTGAAATGAATATTTGCTGCTTATTTGGTAAATACAGAGAGGTAAAAAGGGAAAATCAAGGGCTAGATAGCTCAGAGTCAGAATAGTCATGGTGAAGCGACATATCAGCATGTGGCCTGTTGTTGAGTGAGCCAAAATTATAAACAATCCAGCATAGTTCCAGTACAAATAAGATTTTCTCATCATCTCATCAAATGTAACTTGTTCTCACCATGATATAGCTGCAGAATTGCTCCCTTGGAGTTAAACAACAATCATTCACTCACTCATGTGCATATTTATCACATCAGTTATCCTTTATATCGACAACAGTTAAGACAACAGTAGAAGCAGATTTGCCATTGCTTAAGCCATCTGGATTGCGGTCACAAGAAGCACACAGCGTTAATAATAAGATCATTGTGAAAGTCTACTTGTATCATCGTCAGAGAATTTACTGTAATCATTATTACTTGTGGTCACATATATTTAATCTACTTTATTTTTATTTAGCGGTAAAGTTCTAAACTTGAAAAATGTTAATCGATAAAGAATAATTTAATAAAAAAAATCAAAGACGAGCAATAAGTAAGTTTGATAAATGATTAGATCCAAAGATATACGCAAAACGGGTCCATAACAAAACAGTGGGGCTCTCAATTGCTCCTCAATGGTATACTGTTTCCGCTCCAAATGTATCATTCACCGTGTTACACTGGGTTATAGTCAAAGTCCAGTAAGTTGTTTTTATATATATTATCACCGGGCCTGTAAGAAGAGTAACACGACAGGTGCCACGTATGGAGCAGGAACTGCTTACAATTTCTGAGCATCTGTGTTCACTCCCGATTTTTAGTGGCCTTCGTGTTGCACGATCTTTGCTCTTTTGTGTCATGCTTTGGATTGTTGCTTGTCCTTTTCTTTTGGCCATTGCATTGTCTGTCCTTCTTCTATTTGCGGTTTCTGGTTTTTCTAAGAAGATACCAAAGGTGTATTCAGACGCCGTAAATTGAAGGACACTACAATAAAGAAAAGAAAAATGACGGAAGGACAAACAATGATCTACAAAACAATATATAGAAAACTAATTATTAAAGAACCCCACAAAAAATGCGGTGAACACAGGTACCGTGGAAGGATAGGCAATTCCTGCTCCACTAGTGATACCCTACGTGTTACTGTAAAACGATACGAACATCATGTGATATTGAAACCAACATTTTTGAAAATAAGGGTAATAACAAAATTAACGAATTCAGAACAATCTTCCAAATGGAAAGTCAAAACTCATAAGTATATAAACAGACAAAATCAGTCAACAACTGGAAAAATGTGAAAACCGTGATTACCCTGAAAACCACTATATATAGATAAATACAAATAACACAAACAAAATCCGCTACAAAACAAATGCAGATAAAGACAAGCCGAACATGTCGCAAATGAGATTAAACGAGAGGACAGAGATTAGGATAGATCGTGCAAACATATCCTGGGTTATCTGTAGGGTATACTCTACGTAGGAATCAATCAATTTATGGTGGCGACCAAGACTTCAATCCCAGCATCATAAACACGGTAATGATGTAAATCTTTGTCATGTCGTGGGACAGACACCACATTGTGTAAATGAACGCTAGATAATACCAAAGGGGCAATGAAAAATAGACAATCCAAAGTAACTGTCTACACATGTCACACAAGAAGAAGTAAAACAAAACAAAAACATAACACAATATGTCTTGGACACCACTATGTGCAAATAAACACAGAAAACGCAAAGAAGACATGGGTTTACCTAAAAACAACTGGAGGTAAAGACGAACCGAACATCGTGTTATGTGAAAATCTAAACAGACATCACACCAATGAATTCAGAACTACTTACTCCATGATTATATGGCTAGATAGTAATAAATATGGTATTATGTTTGCATCAGTTGACATCGATGGCAATATAGGCATAGGTGACTGTTTAACGGTAACTTCGAACAGCGAAGGGTCGATATTCTACTGGGCGAGTCGATGTGATATGCAATTGTTCCAGATTTGTTCCAGTGGTGAGTATTTAGTTGATTATTTATCATTAGAAAGTTTAATATAAAAGTGTTCATTTATTTTTATTTTTTTTGGGGGGGTCTTTCAATAATATGATTTACATTCTGCGTGTTTACCTTAAAAAAACGATTTTTACGTCTCTATCGTCAATTGTTCAACTTTTTGGATAGAGTCGTTCCTTTGGCGCGTCATATGGCGTTTGCTTTTCTCAGTTGGTTGGTTTCCCTTGTATGTAAATAAATGTTATTGAGTACCGAAGGGACAATCAAAAATGGACAATCCAGAGAAACTGTCAACACAGAGCACACAATACGAAGAAAAACAATATAATATAATATTGTTTATGACTTAAATTACATTAATAAAGCAATAACGAGAAAAAGTTTACACCAATGATACCGTGTTGATAAATTATTGTAATCATCACTACCGCTATACAGATCTTGTATACAACACAATTCGCCGAATGGGTAAGCATGTCCTACTTACTGAAAGGGATTATTAACACACAATAACACTTACTCTAAATGTCTAAATGTTTTGTAGATAGAGCCCTTCCTCGGTCAAGCATTACAATATCCGAGAAACAAAAGGCTGACACAGCTGCTTCCGTTGCGAAGTGTACATACCAAATTCTCGCCTCATATGCAGGTGCCACTCAAGGAAATTTACAGCTGTCACCTGATGAATACTACTGGTTAGACAATACGAGGAGACACTTTTTTCAGTCAGGTAATTAAAACAGTTAGTAAGTTTGTTAGAAACATATTTATCCCATAATGCACTTTCGACAATTTTTAGTAGCAACGCATATTATCATATTCGAACAATCAATGGGAGAAAATACCAATCGTATTTGCCATTTGTTTTTCAATGTCTTCTCCGGGGAGACCCAAGGGTATAGAAATAGCAGTTATTTTGTCCCATGCCGGGAAACCCCAGATTTCTCGCACCTACTCACTCCTTATTGTTTACATTTGTTTACAGTATTCCTGGGGATTTTTCTTTGTTTGTTTCACATATATGTACTGTTCACAAAATTTCAATACTATTTTAATATACAAATAAAGATTGTTTTCATTTAGTAAATGAACAGCAGCCGGAATATTGTGTTGCTGCAAAAACTGACAGAAATGGCCGAATGATAAAAGAAATTCAAGATTTCAAAACGAAATTACCAGCACTTTGTTCTGGGAGTGAGGTGGTAGATACAGAAACATCTTCTATCCATGGTGAGTTCTCTTCTGTATGGTCTCGTTGTTGTTGCCTGAAAAATATATAATGTCTATGTGAAATATATATTTAATTTATTTAGGTTTTTAAGACTTGTAGTAATACTTGTAGTAATAGATAAACAAACAAAGCATACCACACTGTAGGAACAGTTCCAAATACCATTTGAAAAATGGTAGAAAGAAGCAAAATCAATACTACTACAATGTACACACAAATACATGACCATTCACTTTCCTGGCTTGGTACATGCTCTTCAATAAAAAGTGGCGGATTTGAATTAGTCCTATGGGATTAAACCTCCCCTCTTAGTAAAATGATGCGTAAATTAACATAACAATGTTATATATTTGAATGATTATAGCAGATTGGAGACTAAGATTGGAGATAACAAAGTGCTTATCAGAAGATGTGAATCGAAGAAGGACAGACAATTCAATGGCGAAAATAAAACCAAAAGACAAACAAAATTGAAATAATGCAAGGATGTCCAAAGCACTACACAAAAAACTAAAGATTTTGAGCAATACATTAATTAACTTTTGAAATACACTTGACATTAGTCTACAATTAAGGTTAAATTGACACTTAAATTTAACTGAAGTGTCTTCAAACTAGTAAAGACTTACAAACAATCATGAAACGTTCACACTTTCATATTTAGAACACATTCACTTACTCACAATCTAGAATTTCATAAAAGACCAAACACACACAGGAAAATAGAAAGCTTGAAATTAACTATTATATATGCTTTATGCCATAAAACAAGGCGATTAAAATTTGAAAGAGAATATTTTTCCTGTAGATGTACATCCATATCATTTTTTATTAAATGGTAGAAAATTATCTTTAAAATATATGGATTATGGATGCAACATTATATATTATCAGCCTTAAAATGGGAGACATGGACACTTGAAAGGTAGTTAATCAATTGTACGGTGACAGTGAAGCTGGAAGCTGGAACCGTACAATTGATTCACTACCTTTTAAGTGTCAATGTCTCCCATTTTAAGGCTGATAATATTTTTGTACCAACTTCTCCGCGCACATCTTTAATTTCTTTGCGGTAATCTCCTCTTCTGATGTCGTTGCCAATCGTTTATTTGAAGCGTCCTTCTTTGCATTTGTTTCAATACTGTATTGTCGGTCAAAAAGTCACTGACCGTAATAATTGTGATATATTTTAGAATCGTGTCAAAACATAGCCTTTGTAATAAATAAAAGTATTTGAGGTGTGGCTAATTACTATAAACTTCATTCATAATGAAGCTATAAATAAAAGAATTTTTTTAACGATTGGAGGCGTGGAATGCGTTGATCGATAAGTTGATCTGTGTTTTTATTGATTTTTGTGTAGTCTAGCTATAAATAAACGAATTGCTTGGAGGCGTGGCTAATTACTATAAACTTCATTCATAATGTAGCTATAAATAAAATAATTTGTACAAATTGACTGCATAAAATTGTATTGTTTTGTGTGCTAAACTCAATGCGTTTACCGATATAAGTTGATCTGTGTGTTCCCACGGCTTACAACAGACGGCTTACAACATACTTTCTCATGACTATAGCCAATGAAAAGATCTCATTTGAGGTCAGTGTAGCTTTCAATAAACTTCATTCATAACTATTGTCCTACAAAAGATTTTCTGTTTACACATCGGCTGTTGGAATGTCGACTATAGCCAAAGAAAAGATCGCATTTGAGGTCAAGTTCGTACAAAATATATTTAAGAAGAGTTTGAAGATACCAAACGGGTAATCAAAATCCTTATAACATACAACACAATGGCCAAAAGAAGAAGTACAAAAGGACAAACAACGATCTACAAAACATTACATATAAAACTAAAGATCGAGTAACACAAACCTCATTAAAAACCAGGAGGTGAGCTCAGGTGCTCACATAATAGCAGTAGGTGAGACAGGAAGTTAGTTCCCAGTAGCCGTTAAATAATACCTCTCACTCAAGTTTGATAGTTTTCAGTCAAGGTATACAATGTTGAAAAAGTGACATCGTCAGTCAAATTAAAGTTAGTTAAATTCCAAAGTTTTCAACATCATAATTGTTACCAGTGTATAGGTTTTGGTTCTGTTTGACCTTGGGCAGACTATACTGTAGTACTAAATAACCGTCAGTAGTTTTACTGATCTACGGCCCACTTGAAGTTTAAGAACAATAAATCAATCTTGGTCTCGACATGAACGTATCTGTAATACTGCCCACTTGAAGTTTAAGAACAATAAATCAACTTTGTTCTCGACATGAACATAGCTGAAATACGGCCCACTTGAAGTTTAAGAACAAATAAATCATCTTTTACTGAAATCAACTTTCCTCTTCAAAACTAATGTTGGTTACCATGCATTAGGATTATAATAGATATAAACCTGATAAAAAGTCAAAGTAATTACCGTAAGATAAAATACCGAATAAATTATTATATATATCATTTGTTTTTGTTTGTAGATACCCTGGTCATTGCATTGATAATAACTGCTACAGTTATGTGTCTTGTAATCGTTGCTGTCGTCTTTTTATTTTGCAGGTTTGTAAAATATGACTGAACCCAAAAATTACAACATAAACAAACAAACAAAAACGAACAAACAAACAAACAAACAAACAAAAAAAAGAGCTATGTTCTAATAAAATGACAATGGTATTTATATCTCGAACAATAAAACCGTATACACTTAGGTATTGAGAGAGCACGACGAGTTTCTGGAATAATATTCATTCTGTACACTTATAGTCAGACGATTGGACAACCAATTAAATTAAAAACATTTGGGAGCAAATATATGTTAGAGAATACCGATAGGGTTGTCAAAAATGAACAATCTAGAGAAACTGACAACATAGGGTGCACATGACAAAGAAAAACAAAGCAAAAACACAACACAATATGTGTTGGACATCACTATATGTAAACGAACACAAATAACGTAAATAAGACAACCAAAGAGCCTAAAGTTACATATGTCTGAGGAAGTAAACCCTTAATTTGAGTAATCATTGCATTATTTAGAAACCGTAAATTTCAATAATAAATACACAAATAAATATATAATAAACCATGTCTGTGCCGAAACACTGACTTCTGTGCGGATGATACCCTTGGGGACTAATAGTCCACCAGAAGAGGTATCGACCAAATGATAGTAATAAAAACGTAGATATCAAATTTAGTGCGCACGACGTGTCTCTGGAATAACCGTCATCGGGTACCTCAACACAAAAGATTGGAGCTGAAAACTGAAGTGAAGATAGCTCTAATAAGATAGACTCGTGTCACCTGATTTTATTTTGTCTTATAGAAATACATTGAAGATACAAATATAGAAATGCAAACATACTAAAAGTTATTTTGCTGCAATTTGTTTTCTTTTTGTAAATCATATGATAAAAATTTAGTTCTTTTTTTTTAAAGTACAGATATTCCTTCTAATCTGAATAATTGTAATTATCAGATATAATTGTACATGTATATTTATTTATATTTAGAACAAATCTAAAACCGCTATTCATTGACATTAAATTTTAAGGTCGATTTATTTTCACATTTACATATATAATATATTATAACATTATAAACTAATATGTGTATCTTGTAGGTTTAAAAGGTCTTCAGTGAGACATGCTCTCCAACCATTGGCTGAAGTTGAGAAGGAAGTGGTTTATGCCCAAGTTGATAAATCGACTAAATCTACAACAAAGAAAGCTGGACATGAAGACAAGATACTTCCAGATGATTCTGATGTCTATGACCATACAAACCACTTCCCGTCTCCTGGTACTCCTCCAGTAACAGATAATACCTATGATACAATGCAATCTATTGAGAAAGAGGAAGAAAACAATTATAATTGTGCACACGAAGCAGAAAGACACCCTCCTGTCATACTTAACAATAATGAATATAGTGCAGTTGGAATTACAGAATGAACTTGTTGTTGTTGTTGTTATTAACTGAATTTGTGTTGCTGTATTGATTAAAATAAATTATTGTAAAATGCATGTGTTATTTGTTCTTTGACTGCAAAGAATATGCCTTTGAACAACCATTGACAATTTTGTTATGTCAAAGTCGCAGCCGCATTGTATGTTAGTATGCCTCTTAGCATATATAGTGTTCAAGGGTTCTAGGTTCAATCTGGTCAATAAAAACTATATTTGAGCATCGTTGATGTTTTGGTGATGATAAATGATGCATATTTGATTTGTAATCTAAATGCGTGAAAACAAGATAAAAATAAAAGGGTGTTGTAGTCGGGCAAATACCGTCATCATTGTGTCCGCCATTATTTCACGAAACAACACAATATACACAGCAATACACCATGCAATTTCCATCTATTACGTAATCGTGCCTGGGGAGCAAAGCGTCATAGAAATAATACCTAGTGTTTCTTTGATCTACTTTCTCCGAAAGAGTTTCAAATTATTTGACGTTCCAGAATGTATTTTTTTGGGGTTTTTTTGTGTTAGCTTTGTGTTGTATCCGTGTTGTCTCTTTGTAATCTCTGCTATCTTCAGTTCGATATCCATATGAATAAAATTGTCCATAATAGAAAATGAATAAAATTGTCTATAATAGGAATATGAATAAAATTGTCGATAATAGAAAATGAATAAAATTGTCCATAATAGGAATATGAATAAAACTGTCCATAATAGGAATATGAATAAAATTGTTCATAATAGGTATATATATGAATAAAATGAAAAACAAAAACAAATCACACTTTCGGGACAATTCCAAAATCCAATAGAAAATCATTGAAAGGTGCAAAATCGATACTCCTAGCACACAAATACATATTTGTACATGACCGCTCACTTTCCTGGCTTTGTACAGGAACGTCAATAACAAGTGGCAGAGTAAAATGTGCTATGGCTCCAAACCGCCTGTCTTAGTGAAATGTTGCGATCATGCCAGTATTTTCCACATATGAGTTACATATTTATAAATGCCAACCTTTACAAAATAAAACCGGCGAAGAAGTGTTTGAAGATACCAAAGTGGTAATCAGAATCCGTGAATCGAAGAAGGCCAAATGAAAAAGCACAAAGGACAATCAACGATCGGCAAAACATTACACAGAAAACTAAAGATCGAGCAACACGAACTCCACAAAAACCGGAAGTGAACTCAAGTGCTGTGTAAGAGTGAGAAGTTCCAGAATATGGCACCCGTCATGTTTCTCTTGTTACACACCCAGTGATGAGTCATGAATGAGTAAAGGACCGGGTTGTGATTACGGCAAGCTCACAATGGGAAAATTAAAATAATCTCTTTTTAACCATCATTTTAAATATTAGATAGTAAACAAGGCCGTTGTAAGATATCCAATATGGGCCAAAAACTGGGGTATGCGTTTCAATGCTAAAAAAGCTACATTTTGAGCATCAGGAACAAAAGCCAGAGAATGTACACCCTGGACAGACACATACAACAAGTCCAAAACAACCCATACTAAGGGCTACAGATATCGAAGACCTAAAATGGACAACTCACGTCACCAACGTAGCCAAGAAAGCAAACTCAACACTCGGCTTT
Organism: Gigantidas platifrons; assembly: GCA_002080005.1. Lineage (NCBI taxonomy): Eukaryota > Metazoa > Mollusca > Bivalvia > Mytilida > Modiolidae > Gigantidas > Gigantidas platifrons. The sequence goes on along the minus strand of MJUT01050107.1, from coordinate 198,502 downwards.
CTTAAGAGAAACCTACGATTCTGTCCAAAGGAATGCAAGAAAACCACCTACATTTCGTTAGTAAGATCAACGATGGAATATGGGGCAATAGTATGGGACCCGTATACTACAAGCGACATCAACAAACTAGAAAGGATCCAACGAAGAGCAGCAAGATTTATAAACGGGGACTATAAGACAAGAGATGAAGGTTCTGTCACCAAGATGCTCAACGACCTAAAGTTAGAGAATCTTGAACTAAGGAGAACAAGCCTAATACTGGTATTCTTGTACAAGGTGGTTGAGGGTTTGGTTCCAGCTATAAATCCTTCTGAATTTCTGGTAAAAAGTAAGCCGAAACGTAAAATCAAGCAAAGACGCTTTGATAACTTTGAAAGTGCCAATAGAGTGAACAATTCCGTTAATATACAATGCATGTGCACTGTTACTGCGACGCCGTTTAAATAAACTTAGTTTCTGATTTAATGTGGTTGTTATTAATTTTGATGATGCCATTTCTACATAATCTTTATATCATAATAAACTGTAGGATATGAGGAATAATTTTCAGACAATACTTATGAAATATATTGATATTAATTCTGTCGTATCCCACACGGAATCCCCCTTCCGTCTTAAAAACGTCCAGGCAGATGTAACATTTCTGTTACAAATTGATAAGATTTTCGGGCATTTCACGAAAACGCATACACGGAAATCGCACCAAACCTGCTAAGAAAGTAAACGTCAAAATTCTTCCAACGTAATGTCTCGATGCCCGTTTTCCGTTGAGGTTTTTTGTTTTTATCTGCATGTATTTAAGTCCTTTCAATGTGTCAGATACTGAACTGAAATGCTGATCACCAACTTTAAAGGCTTTTCCCGATAAATTTAGGTGAAGTTGAGTAAAAATTTGTTCACTGTTATGCAGATCTATATTGTAAAAAATAATACAAGAAATTTTGAAGATGACTTTTGAAAGATAAAGAAATATTGAGCGAAATACGCAGTCTGAATGAAATGTCCACTTCTTAATTTTACTAAAAAAAAACAACGTCGCTTGGAATTTTAACGATTTATAACGCGGAACACAAATAAATCATCGAAATTTGTATGTGCCAAGCAGTTAGTTCTATTCCAAGGCTACCATTAATACCAATCATGAGTATATTAAAATTACACGAACAGAATAAAATGCCAAGTCTGAATGGATTGTCCACTTCATCAATTTCGACGTCAAATGCGTTTTCAAGACATTTGTGAATTTTGCGCCTGTTAGCGTCGAAAACGTAAATGGTTTTTCCGTTGCTTGGACCAGGAATCTGATCACATTTGTCAAAACATATGGTCAATTAAAAGAAGAAAACTTGTAAAAATCAAATACCGGAACCACAGTACCCTTAGATCTAGAAATGACAAAATTTTAATGTTCTTTTTAAATACCGAAAATACGACAAACTTTCTATTTAAAACCAAAAGATAACAATATTATTTCGACTATTTCAGGGAAAATTTTAATGTATTAAAATACTTATACATATGTGCTTCGGTTGTTTAAGTGGTTCGTACTTTTTACAAAAATGTATCACTTAAGTTCCACTTGTGAAGCAGGTACAACATTTGGTTTAAAGCGTCACAACGTTGAACACGTCGCTTTTTAGCGTTACGTTATGCTACGCAACATCTTGCGTTCAGTCATATAGGTAATATGTGTATGAGGCTTAGAAACGGGGGAAAAGGCTAGGCTTGGCCGAGCCTTTTCCCGCGTTTCGCGCCGAATACACATATTTACCTATATGCTTCGACAGTGCACATGTATTGTATTTATCCTGCAATTTTAAATCGTAAATAAACGTTTACTATAGGATTAGACACTGTTTTTTAGGAAATTATCTATGTATAAACTCCGCCAGGTCACTCACAAACTGAACATAACCAAGATGACGTCATTGACGTCATATGAAGACTTCCAGTTTGAAACATAAAGATTAGACGTTATTTGGCTTCGTGTACGCTTCAAGTTTGATACAATTTAACTCAAATAAGTGTTCAAGGTAAGCCTTTTAATTATTTTTGTGCATTGTTGTAAATATGACATGTAGGATTTCACATTTTCAAGATGGCTGATACATTTGTAGATTCTGTGTTCTATTTATAACTGACCAATATCAAAAAAAATATTGGGCAGGCTATTTTGGTCAGTAAATGCTGTCATTGCAGGATACAAATATACAATATTAGTGTATTGTAGAAGAATATAGAAAATATTTGTATGAGGCTAGGGAACTGGGAGGAAAATGCGAGGTTTTAGCCGGGCATTTTCCCCTAGTTCCGTGCCGAATACAAATATTTTCTATATTCTTCTACAATACACTAATATTGTTTTTATACTGCAATTTCGGAGTTAGATAGTGTTTTTTTTTTAATTTAGAAAAATAAATATTCCTGAAACCTTTCGTGGGCCCCAAAGTAAGTTGTGTGGCGTGTCTTTAAGCTGTATTTGTATATTATACAAAATACAGCACACCTGTATTCGACACATGTTATTTGCTTACTAGAGTGCCCATTGCAGGATAAAAAACAATATCAAGGCACTAGAGAATATACTGTGTGCAATACTGAGCAATACAAGAACTCATTCTTCGTCAAAAGTGTAATACATTGGAACCGGCTGGACGAAGAGTTGGTGCATGCAAAGACCGTTGAGAGCTTCAAAACAGCTCTCCAACACCGACAATAGGTGCTCTCTCTCCCGTCGAGTTAAAACCAGCAAGTTGTCAGTCGAACAGCAAACCCACGATTTGATCGTTACAGCTATTGATTCTAAAACCACGCTATCAGGGGGCAACAACTGTAAAAAAAATTCCCGCTAGGTGCCGCTTTACAAATCCCGCAAAATTGCCCATGCGCACTGTTGTAGGATAAACGTGAAATAAAGTATTAAATAGACAAAAATGTAATGGAAACGTGATTTCTATAAAATATTTATATATTTTTTGCAATGACTGGCTATATCAGACAAGCGACCGATGTTTATATTAGTCAAAAACGTGTTTCGAATCGTGCATTCTAGAATGTGTAAAAACACGAGGTTCGGTTTGTTTACATTTTTCGGCCATTGAAAAAGCTGACACAAATCTATATTAAGACATGAAATTAATAAATCAGGAGTGATATAGCATCATCAAGCAATAGAAAATGGTCTCTCAACTGGAAATCCCGTCACCCTTAACGGAAATCATTCCTGAAAGAAAATTCGACGAGGCATGTTTTTGTTTTATTTTCGCCTTGTTTTACTAGTTTTTAGTGTAAAATTTGTCCATTTTGTTGAACATTTCTCCCTCAAAATACCCATGGAGTGTGTATATGTCTGCCTTTTATTAAATTTATTAATATCTTTATATTTTAACCGAAAGTTTACAAGAAAACTGCATTGTTTACACCAGTTTACGACCCCCTTTTTTTTCTCCGTCTCATCATTAGACTTCATTTAGACTCCCTTCTCGTTTTCTGTCAGTTAATCTTGTACATATCTAATGTGGTGCTTATTTCAAAGGCAATTAGTTTATCAAATATATTTAGGAATGCTGACTTAAGTATTACCTGATTTTCTTCTGCAAATGAATTATATGTAACAGGTACACAATGAATGTGACTCAAACAAAAACCAGCAAGTGTGTGTGTTATAAATAGAAATTAGGCTAAATTTGTTACCTGTTTGTAATTGCATATACATGCACGATATTTAATTGATTGAACAACTCTGTATTTTGCAAGATTGTGATTTTACCATAGTTGACTAGTATTAGTAATGCCCAAAAATAAACAAACTGTTCTAAGACCCACAGTGGCAGGGACCCTGGGTCCTGTGTTCATTGTAATGAACCTATCATTTCGTTATGTTCATTTAGTTCAAAAGAAGAAAGATCCAAAACGCACAGTTTTCTATGAATATGTAAAAAGAAAATACAGTTATGCAGATGATGACTGCATTTGTCGCAGATGCGACATGAGACTTCATAATGCAATGAAGCAGGATAAGGAGGATGCAAAAGGGCCAGCAAAAACAATTCAAAGTTGAAATTGTAGATGGGGCATCATGTAGTACTACTGACACTGGAACAGAGTTTGATGTTTCATTTGAAATTGACAAATCCGAGTTAGAACAGGTCTCTGCAAGTCAGTATGAAACACATACATGTACTTCAGATCAAAATACTAGTCTTATCACATAGTACCTCGTGTGGCGATATTTTCTATTTGTTTTTTATTTGCTTCGCATTCTGCATAAAATAAAAAATGAAAAAAATCCCAATGAAAACGTAAAATATGAACATGGAATGTGAAGTCATATGTTATAGGACTAATCAAAATACATGTTATTTACAAGAAAAGCAAATGTGTGAAAAATTGGCAGACCATAAGACTACTGTTTATGTACACATGTTTAACTCTTGCTCTCATTTAGAACACGCGAGTCAAGACAGAGACATTTTAGAAGTAAATTTGTGTACACCACATTATCAGAAGTATAAAAAATATGAAACTTTGCAGTCATTCTATATATAAGACCACATCAAATAAAAGATCAGTCATTATACCTATGTTAAAAATTGATTTGTTCAGTATATATTTGAATCAGGAACTGAAGGTTGAAAAAGATGTGTCTGCATGCCTTACATGTTATAAAAATTTTAACAAATTTGTGAGGTCTGATGATTCTCTAAATGAACTTTCAAAAACTGATGACTACCAGTTAACTAAATGTTTTCACAGTTTGATCAGGTGGAATATTGCGATGTAGACTCTAACAATCTTGACCGTTCTACTGTTTTTATCCTGTTTTTATATAATTTGTAGTCAGTGAGTGGTATCCAACAAAGCTTTATTTTTGTCAGATTTGTACAATTTAAAATTTGAAGATTTAGTTGACAAAAGAGCCTTAATTAAATCACTGAAAGAACCAGAAGACAAAATTGGTGAACCCTCTCCCATTATAGAGGCAATAAATTCTCCCATTTAAGTTTGGAAGATTTCAAGGAAAATGGTGATGAATCCTTTGCACATACTTTTTTTTTTAATCTCAGTTTCTATTAAATTAATAATTCAATGTACTTTATACGATTTGTTCAACTTTCATTAAATCTATGAACTTTTTACTCTGTTAATAGTTTATGGATAAGAAATGCACTTGAAAACTAATATTACAGTCATCTGTCAAAAGTATTTGGAAATGTGAAAAAAAATCCCTATATAATCAACCAAAACCATATTTTTTTCAAAAAATTATTGTGAAATCATTTCTGGATAGATTTTAACAAATTTTACACCAAAACATTCTGAATTGTCTATATTTTGTTTTTTCATTTGCTCATTATCTTTATATGAGTGGTTTTTATTTGCATAATTTTCCATGATTGTTAATTTTTAGGATTTATTTTTAGTTGAAATATATAGGAAAATCAAAGTTAATTTTCATTTGTTGTGTTTAAATTTTGTACAAATAAAAAAAAAACCATAACAACATAAT
>MJUT01050107.1:175416-186097 GCA_002080005.1 Gigantidas platifrons | reverse complement strand
TCAAATTTCAGATATTGAATCTCGAATTTCGAATCTCAAATTTCGAATGATCCTTCTGGGCTTTCGTATATTTCTAATCATTTATTCGCTTTAGCAAAGCGATTTTCGACATGGTGTAATTATTCCTCTCTCTAACTTCATCCTACCGAATGTGCAGGCTTCATCATAGTATACAAAAACAGCGAAACCACACCAGAAGAAAATGCTACAAGCAGAAACGCTAATGAAGTACATGAAAGTGAAATGTCATTTAAAAATTTCACTGGTTCCAGTTTCTCAGTGACAAAAGCAAGATGTTCTCTACCGTGTGTGTGCGAAATAGTGTTTATAAGATGGGCACATTCATTTAAGGCTGCAGAATCATCTGATTATACAACACAACCATTCCTTGGTGACTCGGAATGCCACCATATTTTACCAGCAAAAACAACAATTGGCGTACGTGACGTGATGTGGAGCATATGTTAAAGTACAAACGGAATTCAAATATCAATAACATTAAAACATTTTTTGTACATGCTTAATAAGTAACAAAATATGGTTGTTCCTCTTAAATTATCCCCAATCTGAAATGACATTTTATTAAAATTCAATTACACCCAAATCTAACGGATATTCCGTTTAAAATTACATAACATGCTTCAATTTGGATTTATGTCCTTCAGTATTTCAGTACTGAAAGTATATTACATTTTTGTTTTGACGAGATGCACTACGTATACTCAAATAAACATCGAAAAATAAGATAAAATTGACAATAATTTATATTTAATATAAGGTTTAATATCAAATATATATTGCAAAAGTTGTCCCGGGAAGTATAGCATATTGCACGCGCATGTAATTAGTCATTTCATTTTATTGGTCGTACAATACCTTTGATTCCTGTCATAAGGATGTATTGTCGGGATTTGCTGTCTTTTCTTTTGTTTCATTGTCTTATTGTTTGTGTGCAAATATCATTTTATCCTGAACCTCTCCGAACCTTTTATGAGAAACTGGAATGCAACACAAGACAAAATGCAATTCATGTACATGTAGCACTTTAAATTTCTAAGTGTGTTGCTTCAGTGCAAACCAGGCAACATCTCATCAAAATACTTTTTGTCTCGTTCTGATATAGCTTACAAATAAAATCAAAAGTTTGAAAATTAGAATTCATTGCTTTCTGCAACCAAATAAATCATTATTACGCCATCTAAAACTTGAATGACAGTTTCAGATTTAGTCTAATCAGATGCAGATAAATTCAGTTTAAACAATTTCCGTGGAAATGAAGTTTATCCAGTTGTGAAAATGTAATTTGTGGCCTTCCATTTAGATAAGTCAGAATATTGCCGATAGTATGTCAGACAAGAATGGAATGAGGCTTAAACCACATTCTACTGGCTTAATCCGGATTAACGTTTCATGATAGAATCATAGAATGAAGTTATAACATTAACTGATAACGGCATCTCTTTTTATAATTATTGTTGAAAGTTGCTTTAAACATCATAAACTAAACTATATTTTTATAATGACATTATTCTCATCACTGACATTTAGTTAGAAATTTATATGTTTATTGATTGGTTGTTTTTGTTCTTTGGCCTAGGTGAGTAGTATTTGCCACATAATTATGACGAGAACAAGTTTGCAAAGAGAGGTTATGGTGTTTGTCGTCCCTTTTAACAATATTTCAGTTATATCAAGGCGGTCAGTTTTATTGTTGGAGGAAACCACAGAGAAATCTACCGACCACCTGCCGGAAGTCAGGGGCAAACTTTATCGCATAATGTTGTATTGAGTACCCCTCGTTGTGAGTGGGATTCGAACTCATAAATAAGCGTTGATAACCACTGATTGCATAGGAAGTTGTAAATCCAACTACCATACTGTCACGACCACGACGGATCCCATTCTGCAAAACAATATATATTTTAGATACAAAAGAGCTGCGTACATGGACAGGCTTATGGTGGTAATTTTGATTGATTGCCAATGGAAAAGCGAGAGATGATGCATTTGCCATACACCTGACAACTAACTGCTGCAAGCCGTCAATACTGTGGAAAGAATGTATTATTGTGGCGATTTGTGAGTTTGATCTGTCCTGCACAAATGACAGGCTTCCTGTTAAATCAATGTGCAGATTGTTTATTTTTCCAAATATAAATAATAGTTATACGCCGAAGTAGAGGGATATCTGGAATATACATCCCGACAACCAAATCCTCTTAATGGTTCATATAGTGAAAACTGCATAAGAAATCCATCTGTGATTTCTTTTTAACAAAGCTGTCCCATTATATTGCAAATTTTGATTTCAAACGGGTTTTTTTTATTTTCAGGTCATTGCTCAGTGACAATTCATTAACATTAAAGTAAAAGTGAATAAGCGGTTGTATTGAATATTTTGAAGAATACACCAGCCAAACATGCTAAGTGTTGATTAAATGAGAAATAAACAAAATTAGTGTACATCCAGTAAGTGAGTGTTGTTTAACGACAATTCAACATTTTTATTAGCTACATCATGGCGAGAGCAAGTTAATTTCCAATGAGATAATGATGATGTCCGCTTTGCATTAGACCAACACGCTGAGTTGGATTTTTACTGAAACAACAGTCCGCGAGTAGACATTTCGCTACACTCCAAGGAAGCATACTATTAATTGAAGACATATTTTACCATTTGTGATGAATGTACTACCTGTAATACAGTAAATCCTGTATATGTTGTTACCTCTATTAAGCATTCATCTGTAATAAAAGGTCGCATATTTTCTGTCCAGTCATAGAAAATATCATATGAATTGAGTCTCTTTTAAAAGTCACCTGTCTTATGAAACCACCCTTTCTTTGTCTCAAAGGTGGCTTCCTAATGCATGTTTGACTGTATAATGTTTTCATCTTCAACACAATATTCAGTTTAAAAATTAGATTTCATATATTGTCAAAGTAGCATTGTAAACCTCACTTTATGTCCTCAAATCATTCTTTATTATTTCTATTGTACTTATACAACATTAAGAATGCCTCAAAATTTGAACAACACATTCAAGTTGCAATATGGAACTACTTACAAGATACAGTTCAATCATTGAGGGTAATTCTTTTTCATATCCTACAGGAAATTAAGAACTATATTTAGTATTTGTCAAATAATTTTGACAACAATGACATACGAATATGTCTTTAAAAACAACCCCCAAATCTTAGGGATTATATTTAAAATGTTACTAGTAACTTCATACCATTCTCAATTACAAACGTTAAGCTCTATCACATCGTCATATCGAGTATTAACAACTGGCACGATTTCATCCCACATAAATAACATCCATGTAATTGGTATTTTCTTAATTGTAAATTTCATTACGCTGGCTACAGTAAACAGCCATCAATGGCATAAAAATGATACGACCGATATTCAGGACAAATGCCACTTTGAGATGAACGTTATTATTGCTTATTACCCAGCGAGCAGTATTTCAACTATATTGAGGACGAGACGAGAACAAGTATAATAATAGATCAAATCTAGAAAGAAAAGAGGGAGGAATGTGCCAAACTGATCAAAAGTTTTGACTGTCACTTGCAAAGTATGGGTATTTGTGTAGAGACGAAAAATGTAGTCTTTCGTAGAGACTACAACGCACATACTCTTTTCATAAATTAATAAAAGAGGTCTTTAACGTGCCCGGAGTGTGGCACTCCACGGCCAGACTTTCCGATCTGACAATCCCTCTTAAGGAGGGTTCCCCTAACCATCATCATCCGGGGACAAACTGAGCAGGACTGTGGGTTAGGGCCATGGGAACCTTTACCAGTAACCATTTAATTTTTATACTACATCAGTGAAAATATTTTGATAACACTCCACACCAATAGTTAACTATTATAATTTAAAAATTAAAATTGAATAACTTTCACACTTTAAAATGACAATAACTAAGCGGTACTGATTCTTTCAATAACTGTTATATGTTTGGAGACAAATCGGTTGACTTCGAATTTACTTTATATGGAAGGGAGTAGCAAATCGCTATGTGGCTGTCCTCTACCGGAACTAAATCAGCGAAATCAGCTCACTTGGCAAAATATTAACGCAATGTGTCGTATCGTGATATACATTAATTTTTACCATCGCCATTGTTTAATACCACTATCTCTTAGAGAGAAAAGATGTATTGGAATGGCCCAATTTAAACTTTGCTTTATCTCTTTAATAATTGTTTTCTCATGCAGCAGGCTAAATTCAATCTCGTATCTATAATAATAGAACTCAAAGTGCAAATAAGGGACAGTCATCTAACTTTTGTAGTTGATATATTAAAACAAGATGAATGGCATCCATTATTTTTTTGCAAAAAACACGTGTTTGTTGGTTACAATGGTATTATGCAAGATGTTTAAATACTTTGACACCCTTGATGATTTATGTGTAAAAAAAAAGTTTGCTGGTGGCTTCCCTATCACATTGTTTGTTAGAATCGAGATTTACACGGTATCAAACAAATGTAAATTTACCAATAAAATGGATAAACATGTCAAATTCTGCGTGGTGGGAATTTCTATTCATTCCAATTATATTTATGACAGTAACAGTAAGCAAATTACATAATAATACGTGTAACCTCAGAGGATAGAAATAGGACAAAGGAAACACTCTCCAAATATAGCGATCGATCTTCACTGTAAATGTGTATGTGTATGTCAATGTATCTGTATATATTGTAGCCTTTATTTCAATTTCAGTCGGATTGATAGATGAAGAGGTTCGGCAAACTTATAATTATTCAACGAATGGACATCATCTTTATAGAGGTAGATAAAATGTACTGCGTAGAGGGCAATTGACTGTACATACTCTCAACAGACCTCCACAATTATTGCTGAATCCATATCTGATGCGCATCATTCCTGGGGCAGCTAGTGTCATGGTGACTGATGTTAATAATTTAAGAATAAGTTTGGTCTGGCAGACCATGCAACATAACGATGTTTGTACGAAGAGAATTACAGTTGGTACCCATATGAATGCCGATTGTCTGTTATAAATTACGTCCAACAGCCATTACAAATATGTCGTGAATGAAACCAAATCGAGCAGTTTAAGGACACTTGTGCAAAATGGCCATAGTGTTGATTGATTGTTTGCATGTTGCTTAACATCCAGCGGTATATATAGTTCCAGAAAAAGAGCAAGTTCAATAGTATAAAAACAATATACAGAAATGACGAAGGTTTGGGACACCTGCCAATGAAAAAGTACGGATAGCTAGGTAGGGGCGAAACATTTAGTTTTCTGTAGCGGCTATTGCGTGGCTACTCTATGCAGGGAGGGTGGAAATCTCCAAGCACGACACTCACTATTGTCCGTAGTATGGTCGAACATCCCTATCTACCACCTGGTAACACACATGACAGCTCTATGAGTGGAGCATGGGGAACCGTTACAAATAGCTAGTCCGGCCAATGGGGAGATTTGAGTGTTGTAATTGAAACAAGCAATACTGATCAGTTACGGTACAAACATAGCGAAACATATGTGTGGTCATCTGTGACACAGATATTCTGTAAAGGTTAACCAGGTCATGGTTGCAACCGTAACACTGTCGAAGTGATGACTTCAGACTTAACCACTAGCAATCCATGGTTCATGGAAATCATGATAATAACAACAGCTCTGGAATATCGGATCAACTGAGAAATATAAACTCCATATGCAGATGCTTCTTTTAATATTGCTAGTGGTTAACTTGAAGTCATCACTTCGACAGTTTTACGGTCGCAACCATGACCTGTTTAACCTGTATATAATATCTGTGTCAAAATGACCACTCATATGCTTCGTTTGTTCCTAATTACAATCCGGTCCTTTCCTCATTTATGATGTATCACAGTGTTTGTACAAAGAGTAACACGATGGGTGTCACATGTGGAACGGGAACTGCTCACCTTTCCGGAGCACTTGTGTTCATTCTCCACCCCACTCTCCATGTTTAATGGGTTCGTCTTGCTCGATGTTTAGTTTACTGTGTAGTATTTTGTAGATAATTATTTGCTTTTGACCATATAATTTCCTGTTCTACGATTTACGGCTTTTGATTACTCCTTTGGTTTCTTCAAACTTTTCAAAGAATAAATGACGAAAATATGAATTAATGGAATATTCTAGACTCACTCTTCCCCGTTGCTCCTACATGGAATAAAATGGAAATGTATTTTATTACTTTATCTTATACAACATTTATTGTTCTAGTCAAAAGGAAAAACACTGATTTTGTTTTTGTTCCAGAATTTTTTTATATAACATTATCTGTTCAAAGGGAGACAATTCAAATATAAATATGTACAGTGTGCAAAAAAGATGTTAAATTGGAGTGAGTGAGTGAGTGAGTGAGTGATTGCTTAGCTATATCATGGCGAGAACAAGTTAATTTTAAGGAGATGATGATGATGTCCGCTTTATTCTAGACCAACACGCTGGGTTTGCTTTTTATAGTGCTAGCTCACTGAAACAACCGTCTGCATGTAGACATGTCGCTCCACTCGGATACATTATTCTGATTCCGAGCCATCCAGTCTTTGCTCTTTTTCCTTAATGCTGCGTTGTTACCGGAGAAGCAACACATACCAATTCCTTGTCTATTGAAACAAAGAAAAACGGTTATTGAAAGTGCAAGTCATGAAACAATAACACGTGGCATAATATATGTTAGCGTGCCATGATGTTGAAGAAAACTAAGTTCTAATAGCTATATACTGCTTAATCAAGCAATTGATTATTTCATACAAAGATATTACACTGTCGGAATAAATCTAATTACAAAACCATAGAAACAGTCTAATTCCACACCCCTAACACACATATAGATTACCACTCACTTTTGCGACTTGGTACAGGCTCTTCAATAACATGTCTAAGGAATAAACCAACGTCCCCACTCCGCCACATATCAGTAAATGGGAGCAAATGAGAGATCTACTTACAATGACTTTCCAAATCAGCATAATATTTAATTTGAAGTTGTACATGTTCATTCTAGCTCTATCTTGAACTTTATACCATTGTTGATATATTCCAAAAATGTTTTTGAAAGATAAGGTGAGACGATTCTTTAATATGTGAATCTGAAGAACTCTATACAGATACGTTAGAGCATATACAATCTAGGTCTCTCCTGCAATGGCATTAAAACATTTAATTTTACGTTCCACTATATATAGATGATGTACCTTTCACTGAATAATTCTAGGTTTCGTGATCTCGTTGATCGGATCTATCTCATTGAACTTGAAATAAAGGATGCCACAGATACAGAAATATGTCTGCCTCATGCGTTGACCTACACATCGAAATTGACAGTGAGGGGTGGTAAAGAACGAAACTTAACCACGAAAGAGACGATTTTAATTTTCCCATTGTGAACTTTCCATTTATATGTAGCAACATTCCAGCAGTACTAGCAGAGGGAGACTATATCTCGCAGTTGATACGATATTCCAGAGAGCTTGTGGTTCCTATCAGGAATTCCGTGACAGAGGGTTGCTGTTAACATGGAAGATACTGAACCAAGGGTTCCTATTGGTTAAGTTGAGTCATCTCTTCGAAAGTTTTACGGTCGTCACCACGACTTCATTGACTGTTATGGAATATTCGTTTCACAAATGCCCACGGATATGTTCCACTTGTCGTAAACACTTCCCGGTCGTTTCCTATTTATAAATTACCACCGTGTTTATAACTATATTAACACAACGGGTGTCTCTAGTTGAGCAGGAACTACTTACCCATCCAGAGTACCTGGGTTCACCTCCGGTTTGTTGATTTACTCGATCTTTAGTTTTATGTGTATGTTTTGTAGATCATTGTTTGTCTGTCTTTCCTTATTCTTTTGGTAATTGTGTTGTCTGTCATTCGATTAACGGATTCTGATTACCCCATTTGTATCAAGCTCTTTTTAATAATCATAGACCTAATAGCTAAGTACCTAGAAGACAGTCACTTTACAAAAAGAACGAATACAAACTACAAGCCCCAGCGTAGCGTATGAGTTTTGAAATATAAACTCAATACATGAGAGTGGTTCGTAATATTACTATCAAGGTGTAGAAAATTTAAAGGGCAAAAACTGAAGTCGTCTGTTTTATCATATAGTCATGTTGGAAGTTGCACATTGGTGTCAAAATTTCGGTAAATGTGAAAAATAAAATAGAGATGCCAATGATGTGTTGACAAATGTGCCCATCGACTCAACAAATATAAACTAGAACAACAATCGTTTTGCCAATACTTATTTACAGCCGCATCTAGAACAAGATAAAACATTGCACACTATTTTAATAATAACACTTTTGAACAACATAAAACAGTACACAATATTTTAACAGCTTAATACCGTGATGCTCGGTTATTTATTTATTTTTTATTTTATTTTTCACAATTAATATCTTTAATGAAATCTTTACATTTATTAGTGGAAAAACCATAAGTACCAGTACCTTATCCTGGCCTCGTTAATATTAGCAGCATGCTATAGATATATAGTGTTAGTCGTGTGTTAGTACAATACAATTAAATTTATCAATGAAAATGAATACGGATTGTGAGAGTCATTTCATAAATATATAAGTATTTCTACTTTTAGTCTTGTTTGTTTACTTCATATTTACTTTCGTTTTTGACCCATGTGTTGGGAGATCTAAAGTGAAAATTTTAAAATGTTTTTATTTTTGTTTATCAATATTATATATGGATTATTAAATACAACGGCGATACAAAATAGATTATTTAAGACATTATTCTATCAGAGTTTTGAAAAAGAGATACTTGAAATCACTCTCAATTTCTATTCAACAACTTAAACAAGGATATAATTAACCATTCAAACCATAGGATCTTTATCCTCACATTGCTGACTGTGAGTAGATAGAATTTTTGTTTCCATTTATATCTTACTTGAAAAATAAAAAGCGCAAAATAACAAAACAAAATATAGAGAAACACACAAATATTAAATACAGAAAACAACATACATTATAACAAAACTAAATACACATATAAGAGACAACACACAAGTGTGTAACATACACATTAGTTATTTATAAATCGTCAAAGTGTTGTAATTTCCTGGACAATAGCCACATTAGTCGTCGTTTCAAAGGCGAAGCTGTTTATAAAATATATTGCATCAAAAACGGCATGGAATAGTAGTTCTTTTGGGAATGTATCAAAGAAGCCAGCAGCAACCAAAGTGTCCTTCATTTTCCTTGAACAACTAGCAAAATATACATTGATGCCTACTGCTTTATATTCTTTAAATACCTTTTTCAGAATATTTACACCTGATATATCGATGTAACTGATCATTTTACAATCGAAAACCAAATGTTTCACTGTATCGTGCACTGCTTTGTCACCATCTTGATTACCTGTCACGTGACATTCTGTCGAAGCGTTTCTGACTTGATTATCGTCGGTCCCGATTGAGTTGTTTATTTTTGTACGTCTTCCATTCTTTATGATAGTTTTCGGATTGATGACTAGCTTAAAGAGTTGCTCTCGGAATATGTCTGCATTTGCAAAATGTATCGAGGCTTCAAACAAAAATACTTTTATCGATGGGAATTCTCTAACATGAATTCTACTTCTTGCATCAATAAAGATATCTTCTTGATCTGAAAAGCCAATTAATCGACCTTTTGCAAATTGATCCTGAACGACAACGGTAATGAATGAAAATGCTATCCCCGTTAATAGTCCATATTCTAAATCTGCAAAGACTGAGGCCAGAAAGGTCATGATCCATGTTAAAAAATCGAATTTATTGATTTTCCAATATTTTGGAAAATCAACAAACTGTATCAGTAAGTCTTTCAAAGATACAATTATGACAGCTTATATCATGGACACGGGAAGTGGACAAAAGACGCGTACAATCCACAAGATTATCAGTGTCAACACAACTCCGACCGTAATTGCATTAAACGTTGTTTTTACATGTGAACACATTAGAACCATAGTCCTAGGTGGAGACGTTGACTGGGGAAAGCAATAGAAGAAGGATGATACTATGTTACTGATACCATAGGCTAATAGTTCTTGGTTACTGTCGACGTGTTTCTGTACATCTTTGTCTGTTTTTGTTTTGGCCAGTGAAATCGACATCGTAAATGATAAAATGGCTATCACTATGCTATCTGTTGCGATTCGAGAAGCATGGTTGAAGGGAGGAATTGTAGGTTGGGGAATTCCAGACGGTACATCCCCCAAAACTGTCACATTATAACTACTCTCAAGCTTCCCAAAATATGATGCAATAATGCCTATTAATAGAAGGGCAATTTCAAAAGGTATGGGAAACTTCAGTCGTTGGTCATATTTATCCTTTATTATCCTGGCAGTTATCAGGAATGATAATGTTATCAATTCAATCATCAGATCAGCGATGGTGGTCGTCTTGATTTTTGTAAATACATCGATGTACAGTTTGATCAACCTTGCTGCACCAAAATGATTAGGAACAATAATACCTAGCATCTTCGTAACTTCTAAAGACACCGTGTGAATCGCCATTGCCGTTGTAAAACCTCCAATGACACTATTTGATATATATTTTGAAAGCCATCCTAAGCGACAAATACCAAGACCAAGCATAAATATTCCGGTAAAGAACGATGCTGTCATTGC
>MJUT01050107.1:129655-140383 GCA_002080005.1 Gigantidas platifrons | reverse complement strand
AAACTGGTTGCCATAATATAGCTGAAATATTGCTGAAAGTGGCGTTAAAACACCAAAATAAAATTTAAAAAAATCATGGCGAGGTGTATTATTTCTTGCATGTTAAACTTTGTTATAGGATTACGAAAAGTCTGACGTATTCTAAATCATGGTTAATTGAAGTTATCTTTCTCCAACGTTTAAAACAAAACAAAAAATATCCTCGTTCGTATGAAGAGTAAATACTATACCAGATATAATACATTACTAGTATCAATATTTAATTGACATTTTTTTTTATAAATCTAACCCGCTCAGGCGAGGTGTACTCGACACTACATTATGTGATAAAGTTTGTCAGTGACTTGCGACAAAGCGATGGTTTTCACCGGGTACTCCGCTTTCCTCCACCAATAAACTTGAGCGCCACGATATAACTGAAATAGTGTGGGCTTTACACATAACCCTACCCCTAAATCAAATTTAGTTCCTTTAGTCTCACCGCTATACCTCGTACTATTATTTTTGTTCCCCGCCTCCGCAAAAAAGCGGAGCGGGGGATATGGAAATGCCGGGCGTCCGTCCGGATATATTGTAAGCGGTCTCAGATTTTTATTTGTTGACCAATTGATTTCAAACTTACACACAAGCATTATATTAAGAATCTCTAGCTTAAGTTCGAAACTGGGCAAAATTCGAAGAACAAATTCTTGTAAAATCATGGGTTTTTTTTTTTTTTAAGGTACATATTTTGAGAATTACACATTTCTCTGAAAACTACAAAAGATAGAAGCTTAATATTTGGTATGGGTGGAGATGTCAATGTGAAGTTGAGGATGCAACATTCCCCCCTTCCCCCTCCGAAAAAAAAATCTTGTAAAATCATGTTTTTTTCTTTATAGAAAAAGTACATATTTTGAGAATTACACATTTCTCTGAAACTACAAAAGATAGGAACTTAATATTTGGTATGGGTGGAGATGCCAATGTGAAGTTGAGGATGCAACATTCCACCCTCCCCCAGCTCAGCCCCACCCCTCTGGGGAATCTGTATAAAAAATGTGTCCGAGATCCCCACCCTAAACTATATATATTTATGATCAGGGTGACTAGGCAAATTAAATGCCTTATAGCTAAGGCCCCGGGGTCATAACCCACCCCCTACCTGAAGTGAACTTTTTAATGGTTGAGATCCCCACCCCTAAGCCATATATATTTATGATCAGGGTGAATAGACAAATTAAATGCCCCAATAATTTGACTTGCAACTCGGCTGTTGCATCTCGGATCCTTTCTCGATTTTATAAATATATCACATGGATAACATTACACGCATATTACACCTCTTTCTATTGCGGCGGAGGACACATGGCTACGTGTTGCAATCTTGTTATTTTGGTAACTCTCAATATACATGTACTCAATAGAAATGCAGACACTGTTTAACGCAACTATGGAATAATCTAAGTCAGTATTGCAAGCAAAACGACATACCTACAATATCATAGTTTATCGTCGTTACAACATATCAGCTATATATCATAGGGAGAGAAAAAAATTACATTCAATGAAATGATGATGAAGATGTCCACTTTGTATTAGACCAACACACTTAATTGGATCATTAATTTATAGTGATAGCTCACTGAAGCAACAGTCCGCGTGTAGAGATGTGATCGTATGGTAGTTTGATTTACAACTACCTATGCAATCGGTTAATATCGCCACTGATGTTGTGAGGTCGAATCCCGCTCAAGGCGAGATGTACAACAGTATGTCAGTGACTTGCAGCAGGTCGGCGGGATTTCTTCGGGTCCTCCAATTTCCTCCACTAATAAAACTGATCGCCACGATATAATTGAAATATTTTTGAAAGTGGCGTTAATTATATAATTAACATAAAACCAAACCAAACCTATATAGACATGTGGGCATAATTGGACACAGTTACCCTGATTCCCAGCCAACAAACCTTCGCTCTTCCTCCTTAATACTGCATGCGTAGCAGAGAAGCAGCAAATATACAATGTTATAGTCTTTGGTTTGACACGACGGCGGCACGAAACCATGATTTACCGCAATCGAGGCGAGTACGCTAAACATTACACCAGCGATGGATGTCCTGTTGCAAGGCAAATTATTTCTAGCGTATTCATTATATACTATTTATCCAAATGCATCTATCGACTTAGTACCAGTGCCATCTTTTTAACCTAAATGATTTATTGTCTGTAAACATGTTCTCCTAGTAAACATGGAAAGTATACTGTTCACATGGCGCTAAACAACAATTTAGTTTATCACTAGTGATTGTGAAGTGATCCAAACTTGGCAACATGAATCACAACTTTATATTGATATAAGTGTATGATTAGAATTGAGATGTGTACATGTTTTGAGTGGTGGAAACAGTAAGTATATGTATTTCCGTCCTTTTTCATAATAACACAACACCGATCATGTCATACACATGGTAAGGAAGTGATCATAGATTAAGAAATGGGTGATTTGTGGAAAATTTTGTGTTTTTGGATTTTATTCACTCATCAAATAATGACTATGAAAGGTAATATAAAAATATATTGTAAAGTGACCAATGGTATCAAAGGGGTAGTCGTGATCGTATACGTATGTGGTAATTGGATTTACAACTACCCATGCAATCAGTTGCGAGTTCGATCCCATTTATCACATAATGTTGTACTGGATACAACATTATGTGATCAAGTTTGTTAGTGACTTGCGACAAGTTGGTTGTTTTCTCCGGGTACTCCGGATTCCTCCACAGCTGAAAATGACCACCACGATATAACTGATATATTGTTGAAAGTGGCGTTAAACACCATATCCATAACCATAACTCAATTACTATGCTTCGGAAAATCACACTATTTGAGTAGTCTTGAAAAAATCCTACTGAAATCTAATATGAATAGACAATATGATTAATTCGAGGTATCCATGGACACGTCTTGTCAGCGTGAGAGATAAAGAGAGGCGACTGTAGTCAGTTCGTGTACGTGTTACGATAGTCTACGATAGCTTTGTGTCATATAAAGGCGACTATTTCAAGAAAAGGTCAGTGGAATTGTATACCTCTTAATTTGTTTTTCGTTTCTATGGGTACTTTCAGGGCCGATCTTAAGTTAAGACCAATTGCTCCCAATTACGCCCGCACTTAAGGGGCCCGCGCTGGAGTTTCTACTCTCAGCTATGCACGTACACACAAGAACACTGTATGTTGTACAGAAACAACATTGCGCCCCGCACGTCATAATCCCGGCCATGGATACTTTAATACATTCCCAATGTCCTTAATGCTGCGTGTTGAGCGGAGAAGCAACCGCTAACCACTACCCCACCGATGCGGATGTTGATGCATCCAGTTTCAGATTAGTATCTAGTTATCTTTTGTTGCCGTCAAGAAAATCGCTGTCTCTTCACTTGATATATAAACAACAACCAATTTATCTTTCTCACTGATAACATACATCTCGTGTATAACCCGACAGAAGGCTAGCCGTGAACATAATAGTATACCTCATTTATTGAAGGAATAACAACGTATTTATATATAGGTATATCAAAATTGTCCACTTCTGAAATTTATTGTATTGCCACCAATAGTCCCATTCCAAAATCACATGATAAAATGTTGGAAATTATTTTTTTCCTTTTAAATCAAATAATTCTAAACAACAATCAATCAATAAACTCAATTAATAAAATCAATCAATAGATTTGATATTTTGCTTTCTTTTCAGGAGAAACGGAACATGCTTATTTGTCTGGTGGTAAGTATTCATGGGCAGAGGCAAATCGTGCGTGTACATTGATAGGATCACAGTCATTGGTCAACATTTCTACGAGCAGGAACCAATTAGGATGGATTAATGAAGCTGCTTCTTATTCTCCATGGTTAGAATACTTAGGTATGTAGTCGATGGTAATTATAAGTAATTATGACAAGTAAGTGTCATTTACAACTACCCCTCGCCCAAATTATTGAACACAAAAAAGACAGACATATGACGTTGGAAATCCAGTTTCTGGCTTGGGACAGACATAGAAATGTGGCGGGGTAAAACTGGTTACTGGGATCCCAACCCTCCCTCTTGATAATTAGACCTCCAACAGCAATGTTGTTTTTCCCTTCAAAATATAAATATTCGTTAATATATTTATCGAAAAAATGAAATAATTATAACTTAAAAGTGTTGGATGCAACTAATGAAATGATTATGTTTTTATACCTTTATTATGCATTATAAATTATATAGAAATATTTATACACGGACTACAGCATATTGTTTAATATATACAGAGAATGAAAGGATATTTAGACATTATAGATTTGTTCGGGCAAAGGGGCCTACCCGATACATAAACAACAAGAACAAAAAAGGGGGGAAAATGATAAGCGGGGAGCAAATGAGGAGGTCTGATTTTGATTAGATTGGGTATTGTCTTCAGTTCCCGTCTTATTTCCTTCAGATTTAATTGAAGCTCCATCTTATCAAAACCTCGATTCTCAGAAGGTGAACCGTACTTTTCTCTAAGGGCATCGTCGGTAATGTACGGCTGAACACGATCAGATACTCACCACTCGTCACCCGTTGGTAAACTAACAGGCTTACCGTTTTACAGCCAATCAAATCAGTTTTGAAATCAGGATGTCCAGTGAGTTTTCGACAATGCTGTCTATAGCGAGTAGTAATTCAGATAATGTCTTTCATATTCTGTTCAGGCAGTCAACAAGGGGAATTTGAATTATCTTATGTAGACATGGAACTTACTTGATACTAATGAGTTACGGAACAAACCCGAAACAGTGCTTTTCTTATGAATTTACACCGTGTAATGACTGAAGAGTATCAGAGCGTGATAAACCGTAGGCTAACGACGATGCTTAAAAGGGAACTTGGCCAATTTCTTAGCATTATTTTTATATTTACGAGAGTGTATATGAGCGAAGAGTATCAGAACGTGATCATCCGAGGGATACTGACGATGTTTCAAAGGACACTTAGATAATTTCTTATCCTATCTTTGTGTTTACGTGGGTGTATGTAATGTGAACTTGCTCACAAATGGTATTTAATAGATTTGCTGTTTAATGAGTAGCATTAACAAGACAACCAGACAGATAAAAATATAAAAACATATTTCTGCGTATATCAAATTATCTAACGTATTCAACTGTATGTGTAATGTTTCACATTCAGTCCTGTTGATCATATTTAGTTTTCCTCACTACCCAACCCTCCATACTTTGCCACAGAAGTCGTTTCCCACCTTTCCCATTCTTCCCTTATTCCTGTATATATAATTATATATGTATATTGGTGAACTTGTTCACATACCTTGAATATATATTAAATATCTGTCAATCAAAACAGTTTTATTTACCAAGCACATCAGAAAATATCATGTGGCATTATTTTTGTAGGCTGTTTCGATATCAAAGCAGGTCAAATTATTGACACATTCGTGGTTGATCCTGGGACACAAATGCAGGAATGTTTACAACTATGTAAGAATTATTTCTTCATAGGATTACAGGTACATACACATTAT
Source organism: Gigantidas platifrons (assembly GCA_002080005.1). NCBI lineage: Eukaryota > Metazoa > Mollusca > Bivalvia > Mytilida > Modiolidae > Gigantidas > Gigantidas platifrons. The sequence goes on along the minus strand of MJUT01050107.1, from coordinate 134,827 downwards.
AACTTTTTAAAGGCCATCATTGAATATTTTGTTATCGTTTGTAGATTTATTTTTTTTTGTATAAAATAATATGTATAAATTATGCAATAAGAAGAGTTTGAAGATACCAAAGGGAGGTAATCAGAATTCGTAAATCGAAGAAGAACAGACCACACAATGGCCAAACGGAAGGGGACAAAAGGACAAACAACGATCTACAAAACATAAACATAAAACTAAAGATCGAGTAAATGTCTTAATAGAGTTTTTGCTTTTTCAGCAATCCCGATGTGCCTGCTTAAAGAACACTTCGCTACATACCAAATATATATCTGGACGATGTGGGCCAGCCAATTGTCAACGAGACCAGAACGCAATTTGTGCGGAGAGAAACAATGGCAATAAATTTGCGTTATACAAGAAAGGTAATTAACAATTGAATTATATAAAATTATATTTTGCTTCACATAAAGTTAATAACATGATTGGGGAATATTTGAGTGACAGTAGTTGTTTTTAAGAGGCTAACAAGAACAACAACAGTTCAAACACAAAAAGTAAAAAACACACGAACAAGAGCTCGAACAAAAACTGAAATACACAGCAAATCTTACAGAAGAGTAAACTACTCCAACTTAGGTTAATTTAAACATATTTTATTGTCTAAATAATGACAAAAGGATCAGACATAAGTTTTTCAACTTAGTATTGTCTTCTCCATATGCATACAATATACAAAATACAATATGATATGCATTATTAGTACATAATTTCTCTAGAAAAAATTAACATGAAACAACTTAGGTGGTGCTATGCCTAACATGCTTGCCTCGATTGTGCTAGATCATAGTTCGGATCCCGTCAATTCATAGACTGTGAAATGGATATTTGCTGTTTATTTGGTAAACACAGAACTTTAAGAGGAAAATGAAGGGCTAGATGGCTCAGAGTCAGAATAGCATGTCAGAGTGAAGCACCATATCAACATGTGGACTGTTTTTGCAGTGAGCCAAAATTCTAAACAATCTGACTGAGTGTATAGCTCCAGTGCAATCAGATTTTGTCATCATCTCATAAAATGTAACTTGTTCTTACTATGATATAGCTGATGAATTGGCGTTAAGCAACAAACATTCGCTCACTCTTGCGCATATTTAACACTTCTCAGTTATCCATTATATCGATAACAGTTAAGACAACAGTAGAATCAGATTTGCCATTGCTTAAGCCATCTGGATTGCGGTCACAAGAAACATACAGTTTTAATAATAAGATCATTGTGAAAGTCTACTTGTATCATCGTCAGAGATTTTACTGTAATCAATATTTCTTATGGTAGTAGTACTGAATTCATATAATTACAAAATGTTTAACCATTTGCCTTCCCAATCTTTTGACTTTTAGCGCACCTGGTGAATGGTATTCCAGAAACACGCCGTGCTCACTAAATTAGATATATACGCTTTTATTATTTTGTACACGACAACACTTGCACCAGGAATTCCGATCGTGTAAAAATAAGGGTCTTGTGTTTGTCACATATATCTAATCTACTATATTTTTATTTAGCGGTAAAATTCTCAACTTGAAAAATGTTAATTATAAAGAATAATTTAATAAAAATTCAAAGACAAGCAATAAGCAAGTTTGATAAATGATTAGATCCAAAGATATACGCAAAACAGGTCCATAACAAAACAGTGGGGATCTCAATTGCTCCTCAAGGGTATACAGTTTCCGCTCCAAATGTATCATTCACCGTGTTACACTGGGTTATAGTCAAAGTCCAGTAAGTTGTTTTTATATATATTATCACCGGGCTTGTAAGAAGAGTAACACGACAGGTGCCACGTATGGAGCAGGAACTGCTTACAATTCTTGAGCATCTGTGTTCACTCCCGATTTTCAGTGGCCTTCATGTTGCACGATCTTTGCTATTTTGAGTGATCCTTTGGATCGTTGCTTGTCCTTTTCTTTTGGCCATTGTGTTGTCTGTCCTTCTTTTATTTGCGGTTTCTGGCTTTTCTAAGAAGATACCAAAGGTGTATTCAGACACCGTAAATCGAAGAACACCAAAATGGAGAAAAGAAAAATGACGAAAGGACAAACAATGATCTACAAAACAATAAATAGAAAAATAATTATTAAAGAACCCCACAAAAAATGCGGTGAACACAGGTACCGTGGAAGGATAGGCAATTCCTGCTCCACTAGTGATACCCTACTTGTTATTGTAAAACGATACGAACATCATATGATATTGAAACCAACATTTTTGAAAATAAGGGTAATAACAAAATTACCGAATTCAGAACAATCTTCCAAAGGGAAAGTCAAAACTCATATAAGTATATTAACAGACAAAATCAGTCAACAACTGGAAAAATGTGAAAACCGTAATGACCCTGAAAACCACTATATATAGATAAATACAAATAACACAAACATAATCCGCTACAAAACAAATGGAGATAAAGACAAGCCGAACATGTCGCAAATGAGATTAAACGAGAGGACAGAGATTAGGATAGATCGTGCAAACATATCCTGGGTTATCTGTAGGGTATACTCTACTAGGAATCAATCAATTTATGGTGGCGACCAAGACTTGAATCCCAGCATCATAAACACGGTAATGATGTAAATCTTTGTCATGTCGTGGGACAGACACCACATTGTGTAAATGAACGTTAGATAATACCAAAGGGGCAATGAAAAATAGACAATCCAAAGTAACTGTTTACACATGTCACACAAGAAGAAGTAAAACAAAACAAAAACATAACACAATATGTCTTGGACACCACTATACGTAAATAAACACAGAAAACGCAAAGAAGACATGGGTTTACCTAAAAACAACTGGAGGTAAAGACGAACCGAACATCGTTTTATGTGAAAATCGTAACGGACATCACACCAATGAATTCAGAACTACTTATTTCATGATTATATGGCTAGATAGTAATAAATATGGTATTATGTTTTCATCAGTTGACATCGATGGCAATATAGGCATAGGTGACTGTTTAACGGTAACTTCGAACAGCGAAGGGTCGATATTCTACTGGGCGAGTCGATGTGATTTGCAATTGTTCCAGATTTGTTCCAGTGGTGAGTATTTAGTTGATTATTTATCATTAGAAAGTTTAATAAAAGTGTTCATTTACTTTTTATTATTTTATTTTGGGGGGGTGGGGTCTTTCAATAATATGATTTACATTCTGCGTGTTTACCTTCAAAAAAACGTTATATGTCCTACTTATCGTGCAGGTCAACTTTACTCGTGAAGGAAACCGTAATTTGCCGGTGACCATCTGACATGATGTACACAGGTTTATAACATGAAGTTGATTCCAGTACACACGGGCATGGATGTGAATAAATCTCGTTTACGTCGATAGTAAGAGTCATTGATACCCCTGTTGTCCTTCTATATACTGTAACGAATATAATACATTTAGAACTTTAGAGATAAATACTGTAATTGAAACTGTGATGACATGATTTATTCCATCACCTTTTTGCTAGACAACATTTATGCTCATTTTGGCTACAAAATGTTTTGTCAAACTGATCGAATTCCAATGCGAACGAATTGCGCTCCTCTCATTGCTGATTTGTTTTCATGCAGCTGTGAATTTCCATTTATTGCTAAACGTCTTCAACAAGACATTCAAAACACCCACTGACCAGATCATTTAACCATACATTAAAATTGCAGATACCGGTACTGTTACGATAACTAAACTGTAAATAATACTTATTTTCCTATGTCTGTATTACGAATATATTCCAAGGAACTTACGTAGAATAATATTAATATTACAAACGACTCGTGTCAATCCATGGATTTAGACACATTTCTTTCTCAATGTAAAACTAACACACGCGTACTATATATAGATACGATTTTTACGTCTCTATCGTCAATTGTTCAACTTTTTCGATAGAGTCGTTCATTTGGCGCTTCATATGGCGTTTGCTTTTCTCAGTTGGTTGGTTTCACTTGTATGTAAATAAACGTTATTGAGTACCGAAGGGACAATCACAAATGGACAATCCAGAGAAACTGTCAACACAGAGCACACAATACGAAGAAAAACAATATAATATAATATTGGTTATGACTTTAATTACATTAATAAAGCAATAACGAGAAACGTTTACACCAATGATACCGTGTTGATAAATTATTGAAATCTTCACTACCGCTATACAGATCTTGTATACAAAACAATTCACCGAATGGGTGAGCATGTCCTACTTACTGAAAGGGATTATTAACACACAATAACACTTACTCTAAATGTTTTGTAGATAGAGTCCTACTTACTGAAAGCTATACACACAATAACACTTACTCTAAATGTCTAAATGTTTTGTAGATAGAGTCCTTTCTCGGGCAAACATTGCAATATCCGAGAAACAAAAGGCTGACAGAGCTACTTCCGTTACGAAGTGTACATACCCAATTCTCGCCTCATATGCAGGTGCCACCCAAGGAAATTTACAGCTGTCACCTAAAGAATACTACTGGTTAGACAATACGAGGAGACACTTTTTTCAGTCAGGTAATTAAAACAGTTAGTAAGTTTGTTAGAAACATATTTACCCCATAATGCACTTTCGAAAATTTTTAGTAGCAACGCATATTATCATATTCGAACGATCAATGGGAGAAAATACCAATCTTATTTGCCATTTGTTTTTCAATGTCTTCTCCGGGGAGACACAAGGGTATAGAAATAGCAGTTATTTTGTCACATGCCGGGAAACCCCAGAGTTCTCACACCTACTCACTCCTTATTGTTTACATTTGTTTACAGTATTTCTGGGGGTTTTTGTTTGTTTGTTTCACATATATGTACTGTTCACAAAATTTCAATACTATTTTAATATACAAATAAAGATTGTTTTCATTTAGTAAATGAACAGCAGCCGGAATATTGTGTTGCTGCAAAAACTGACAGAAATGGCCGAATGATAAAAGAAATTCAAGATTGCAAAACGAAATTATCAGCACTTTGTTCTGTGAGTGAGGCAGTAGATACAGAAACATCTTCAATTCATGGTGAGTTCTCTTCTGTATGGTCTCGTTGTTGTTGCCTGAAAAATATATAATGTTTATGTGAAATATATATGTAATTTATTTAGGTCTTTAAGACTTGTAGTAATAGATAAACAAACAAA
>MJUT01050107.1:101581-117486 GCA_002080005.1 Gigantidas platifrons | reverse complement strand
GCCCACTTGAAGTTTAAGAACAATAAATCAACTTTGTTCTCGACATGAACATAGCTGAAATACTACCCACTTGAAGTTTAAGAACAAATAAATCATTTTTACTGAAATCAAACTTTCTTCTCCAAAACTAATGTTGGTTACCATGCATTAGGATTATAATAGATACATACCTGATAAAAAGTCAAAGTAATTACTGTAAGATAAAATACCGAATAAATTATTATATATATCATTTGTTTTTGTTTGTAGATACCCTGGTCATTGCATTGATAATAACTGCTACAGTTATGTGTCTTGTAATCGTTGCTGTCGTCTTTTTATTTTGCAGGTTTGTAAAATATAACTGAACCCAAAAAGTACAACATAAACAAACAAACAAAAACGAACAAACAAACAAACAAACAAACAAAACAGCTATGTTCTAATAAAATGGCAATGGCATTTATATCTCGAACAATAAAACCGTATACACTTAGGTATTGAGAGAGCACGACGAGTTTCTGGAATAATATCCATTCTGTACACTTATAGTCAGACGATTGGACAACCAAATCAATTAAAAACATTTGGGAGCAAATATATGTTAGAGAATACCGATAGGGCTGTCAAAAATGAACAATCTAGAGAAACTGACAACATAGGGTGCACATGACAAAGAAAAACAAAGCAAAAACACAACACAATATATGTTGGACATCACTATATACAAACGAACACAAATAACGTAAATAAGACAACCAAAGAGCCTATACATGATGGCAAACTCGGCTAAAGTTACATATGTCTGAGGAAGTAGACCCTTAGTTTGAGTAATCATTGCATTATTTAGAACTGTAAATTTCAACAATAAATACACAAATAAATATCTAATGAACCATGTCTGTGCCGAAACACTGACTTCTGTGCGGATGATACCCTTGGGGACTAATAGTCCACCAGAAGAGGTATCGACCAAGTGATAGTAATAAAAACGTAGATATCAAATTTAGTGCGCACGACGTGTCTCTGGAATAACCGTCATCGGGTACCTCAACACAAAAGATTGGAGCTGAAAACTGAAGTGAAGATAGCTCTAATAAGATAGACTAGTGTCACCTGATTTTGTTTTGTCCTATAGAAATACATTGTAGATACAAATATAGAAACGCAAACATACTTAAAGTTATTTTGCTGCTATTTGCTTTCTTTTTGTAAATCATATGATAAAAATTTAGTTCTTTTTTCTTAAAGTACAGATATTCCTTCTAATTTGAATAATTGTAATTATCAGATATAATTGTACATGTATATTTACTTTATATTTAGAACAAATCTAAAACCGCTATTAATTAACATTAAATTTTAAGGTCGATTTATTTTCACATTTACATATATAATATATTATAACATTATAAACTAATATGTGTATCTTGTAGGTTTAAAAGGTCTTCAGTGAGACATGCTCTCCAACCATTGGCTGAAGTTGAGAAGGAAGTGGTTTATGCCCAAGTTGATAAATCGACTAAATCTACAACAAAGAAAGCTAGACACGAAGACAAGATACTTCCAGATGATTCTGATGTCTATGACCATACAAACCACTTCCCGTCTCTTGGTACTCCTCCAGTAACAGATAATACCTATGATACAATGCAATCTATTGAGAAAGAGGACGAAAACAATTATAATTGTGCACACGAAGCAGAAAGACACCCTTCTGTCGTTGTTGACAATAATGAATATAGTGCAGTTGGAATTACAGAATGAACTTTTTGTTGTTGTTATTAACTGAACTTTTGTTGCTGTATTGCTTAAAATAAATTATTGTAAAATGCATGTGTTATTTGTTCTTTGACTGCAAAGAATATGCCTTTGAACAACCATTGACAATTTTGTTATGTCAAAGTCGCAGCCGCATTGTATGTTAGTATGCCTCTTAGCATATATAGTGTACAAGGGTTCTAGGTTCAATCTGGTCAATAAAAACTATATTTGAGCATCGTTGATGTTTTGGTGATAAATGATGCATATTTAATTTGTAATCTAAATGCGTGACAACAAGATAAAAATAAAAGGGTGTTGTAGTCGGGCAAATACCGTCATCATTGTGTCCGCCATTATTTCAAGAAACAACACAATATACACAGCAATACACCATGCAGTTTCCATCTATTACGTAATCGTGCCTGGGGAGCAAAGCGTCATAGAAATAATACCTAGTGTTTCTTTGGTCTACTTTCTCCGATAGAGTTTCAAATTATTTGACGTTCCAGAATGTATTTTTTGGGGTTTTTTTGTGTTAGCTTTGTGTTGTATCCGTGTTGTCTCTTTGTAATCTCTGCTATCTTCAGTTCGATATCCATATGCATAAAATTGTCCATAATAGAAAATGAATAAAATTGTCCATAATAGGAATAGGAATAAAATTGTCCATAATAGGTATATATATGAATAAAATGAAAAACAAAATCATACTTTCGGGACAATTCCAAAATCCAATAGAAAATCATTGAAAGGTGCAAAATCGATACTCCTAACACACAAATACATATTTGTACATGACCGCTCACTTTCCTGGCTTTGTACAGGAACGTCAATAACAAGTGGCAGAGTAAAATGTGCTATGGCTCCAAACCTCCTGTCTTAGTGAAATGTTGCGATCATGCCGGTATTTTCCACATATGAGTTACATGTAAATGCCAACCTTTACAAAATAAAACCGGCGAAGAAGTGTTTGAAGATATCAAAGTGGTAATTAGAATCCGTGAATCGAAGAAGGCCAAATGAAAAAGCACAAAAGGACAAACAACGATTTGCAAAACATTACACAGAAAACTAAAGATCGAGCAACACGAACTCCACAAAAACCGGAAGTGAACTCAAGTGCTGTGTAAGGATGAGCAGTTCCAGAATATGGGACCCGTCATGTTTCTCTTGTTACACACCCAGTGATGAGTCATGAATGAGTAAAAGGCCGGGTTGTGATTACAAGTTCACAATGGGAAAATTGAAATAATCTCTTTTTAACCATCATTTTAAATATTAGAAAGTAAACAAGTCCGTTGTAAGATATCCAATATGGGCAAAAAACTGGGGTATGCGTTTCAATGCTACAAAAAAAGCTACATTTTGAGCATCAGGAACAAAAGCCAGAGAATGTACACCCTGGACAGACACATATTACAACAAGTCCAAAACAACCCATACTTAGGGCTACAGATATCGGAAGACCTAAAATGGACAACTCACGTCACCAACGTAGCCAAGAAAGCAAACTCAACACTCGGCTTTCTTAAGAAAAACCTACGATTCTGTCCAAAGGAATGCAAGAAAACCACCTACATTTCGTTAGTAAGATCAACGATGGAATATGGGGCAATAGTATGGGATCCGTATACTACAAGCGACATCAACAAACTAGAAAGGATCCAACGAAGAGCAGCAAGATTTATAACCGGGGACTATAAGACAAGAGATGAAGGTTCTGTCACCAAGATGCTCAACGACCTAAAGTTAGAGAATCTTCAACTAAGGAGAACACGCCTAAGACTGGTATTCCTGTACAAGGTGGTTGAGGGTTTGGTCCCAGCTATAAATCCTTCTGCATTTTTGGTGGAAAGTAAGTCGAAACGTAAAATCAAGCCAAGACGCTTTGACCACTTTGAAAGGGCCAATAGAGTGAACAATTCCGTTAAAAACAATACCAAAGCACTAGAGACTATACTGTGTGCAATACAAGAACTCATTCTTCGTCAAAAGTGTAATACATTGGAACCAGCTGGACGAAGAGTTAGTGCATTCAAAGACCGTTAAGAGCTTCAAAACAGTTCTCCAACACCGACAATAGGTGCTCTCTCTCCCGCCGAGTTAAAATCAGCAAGTGGTATATTCGAGTATTGATACAGATACAGATACAGATAAGACATACATGTAATACTGAAACAATAGTCAACTTTGTTATTTATCTACAAGTAATACATTGTATATATAAAATACCCCAGTCGCTGTAATTTTCTATTCACATATTTTCACTGTCAGTTACTTTATTTGCAATAAAGTGAATACGTAAATACGTGGTTGGTAAATTACAGCAGCTTGTATCTTTTATTGTTAACACTGTGGTTCCTATATATGGTTTCTCGTCTCCCGGTTTGAACACATCATCGGTCGCCTAGAATGCGGAACGTCGCGTGTATTTAATAAATAATTCATCAAACCAAATACTATACAAATATTTGTTTTCCTCTAAGCACACCGCAATAAGGCATAGGATAGTTTTGCTCGTAGTCCCTTGGATAATACTTAGACATTCCAAATTGCACAACATGTCGCGGGTTTTACCAGCATAATGCCATTAATTTTGTAATTGATTTTCAACTAACCAGTTGTACATGTATATATAATAAATCACTCATGAAAATGAACTTGATAACTGTACAAAAATTATGTGGAGGTTGCTACTGAATGTCTAGATTCTAATTTTCCATTAAATATGTATCAGCGAGTTTAAAATTAATAAAACCAGACAACAGTTAAATTGCAACTATAAAAACAATTATTTGGCTTTCCAACCTTTTGGCTTTGAGAATACCTGATGAGAAGGTGATCCAAAAAAGATGTCGTGCGCACTAAATTTGATATCTATAGACGTTTTCACTAATTACCACCGGATTGAAAACTGATATGGGCCTGATAATCCTTAATTTAAACAATATTTATTTCGAAAATAATCAGACAATACAGTACATCAAACATAGTAATTACAATACAGGATTCAGAAAAAAGCAATTATGCTTTTATAAATCTGTCTCCTGATAATCCTTGTCTTGCGAAAAAAAAATACTAATAATTAATATTTATCATCGCAATTTACAGTTGCTAAATCATGTAATTGAGAAATAATTCATGGAAGCCAGAGTTTGTATTCAGTTTTAACATGGGTAACATTATTTACGTAAAATGCAACGAAAATAATCTTACCCATGTTAAAACGTGATACAAACTCTGGCTTCCATGAATTATTTCGATTAGGAACAATCTAACTTATTTTTCGAAGTGGAAGTCAGTAATGGAAATGCATGTCATAACAAAATCCACTAACTTTCATGGTTACAGTTGGGTTTTTTTTCTTTCTTATATGGATAACTAGACGGTGATTCAATTAAGTAACCGATATTTTCCAATTTGATGCATCTAACGATACTAAAAAATATTTGGCTTTCCAACCTTTTTGCGAAACGCGTTGTTCGTGCCCACTTTTAAATTGGAAATCTCCGTTATTATTTTTTATGAAAAGACATGATCAAGAACTTTTATGGTGAAAATTAGATATCATCATCACTAATGAGATACACACTGATAATCATAATATATAACTTAAATCTTTTTAAAAGTCAATGTTTCGTTTCCTATTCGTGGTTGAACCGCATACATTTTGTATATTATTTCACTCTAAGTATTTCCGCCACGGTTTTTTCTTTTTCTCTCATTTATTTATTTCGAACACTTACTTCAACACATGGTAGATCGGGGGATGTCATAAGGAAAGATAGATAGATTTGTGTAGTGCTGAGCGTAACACATACAGCTTATATATAGATAGATGGTAATACAATTACACGACCGTAACCACTAATCATTGCTACACACTGATTCAGCCTTTTTCAGGGACAGGGTCGACTTCACGTGGTATATGTTTTCGTATGTCATATGTTTTCGTATCATCCATTTTATTTTGATTTACACAGCGCACGTGTTATTTTTTACCTGTATTCCGGTTTCTATTTCTAGATAGTAAACAGGACTGCAACGTGACGTCTGTCAAAAATGTTTAAGATTGCTTTTAAAGACGGTACCAAAAATAGTGAACCTACTGTACCTACTGAACCATACTTTTTGTAATGCCAAAAATTTACTTCATTTATAAAGTAGCTGGAAAAAAATCCAGAAGGGTTATATAAAATTGAACTATGTCGTCTGCCTCTCGGACACCTGCTCTTCCTGTCATGTAACTCTCATGGAGTCACAGGTCGTACTTGTAAACAAAAGAGCTGACTGAAATGTGCCTGTTTCTTATATAAAATACATGTCATCAGTAGTGCATGTGGTTTCAGCACTAAAAAAAACATCAATTTTGAAAATGGTCATTTTCAAACATTCTGTTATTTTATTTAGATGTAGTATGATTTGTAGATAGCCAGAACCATGAAATTTTAAAACCAGCCATTTCCAGATTTTATATTCATTTCCATCCCGTATAATCGGCCCTGTTTTTACTTCTTACGAAAACATATGATGCCATTTTACTGACAGCAAAAGTTGCCAGATAATCAAGAGTATATTAAAATTCAGGAATGGCTTTTAAAACAATCTTATGTACAAAGAAATATTTAACTAACCATTCTTTGAAAATTCCAAGTCATATGAATGAAGGGTTAACACTGTCAATCGCTATATCGGAAAATCGATAATAATACGAAAACCCATAACACGAGGATATGTGTGGACAGGACCCTATGTTGCCCTCCCCCCCCGTTTTTTTTTTTTAACATCGATTTTTTTTCATATAAACAACATTTTGCAACTTTCTATATATCACTGTATGACATATATAAAATGTACAATAAATACAATCAAACAGTAGTTTCTATCCATGCCGGGTTTCTGACATAATATAAATAAGATAGTGTGACAGGATTAGTTTGTATACATGTTACAAACTAATCCCGTCACACTATCTGATACGACTACGACCCACAATAAACTATATTAAATCTCTCAACTACTCAAGTCTTTATCCGGAACCAGGGACAACTAAAGGGGCTGAATATATACACAGTTCGTTAGTTTAAATTGTAAGCTACGACTTATTGGTCGATTTCTGCTAATTTGTAGATATATAAACAGCGACCCGGTTACAATGGTATAAGCTATGTCAGAAAAAAAAAGGGGGGGCGCAACATAGGGTCCTGTCCACACGTACCTGTGGTCGACTTACGAAAACGAGAAGACCTGACCCAAAGGCAAATTTAAAGGGAGAAATGGAGGTCCACGAAGTTCACACACCTGAAAGGGGTTAATTTCGTTAAGATTAGGATTCCGAAGATTTTTTTTGTCTGTATCTTCATCCTATCCTGGTTTACCCCACGAAGATTTGAATATTTTTTAAGCAAAATCCTGCAATCTGAGAGATTTGATCCCATTTTTACTAATTTTAGAGAGAAATGTTTTCTAGAAAAAAATAATTTTTACTTCAGCATTCACTGATTTTAATCAAAATTCCTCGAATTAATGTACATTGTACAATGTATATGATGCCTTTTTAGCTCGCCTGTACGAAGTGCAGAAGAGCTTATGTCGTCACCTGTGCGTCATCGTTGTCGTCGGCGTCCAATATTAACGTTTGCGTTTAGGTCCAATGTAGACAAACTACTTGGTTCTGGTTCTATATATTTTAATTGTGTTTATGAATTGTTAATGCACAATTTATTTTGTTTTTAACTCGAAAAAAATTGGAATGTGTACATAAACTGACGAACGATACACGAAACGAACGAAAGATACACGCAAACAAAACGAGCGAAAAACGCAAACAATACGAATTATCTGTTAACTTAAATGATCCAGGGTCTGTATTTCTGCCTGAATGACTTCGACATTTTTGCATTAACGTTTGCGTTTACTGGTCCAATGTAGACAAACTACTTGTTCCAGGTTGATGAAACTTTACATGTGAGTTTGTTGTGGACAGTTAAAAACACCGCACACAAATATAGATCACCATGACCTACTATTTCTGCCTGAATGACTTCGACATTTTTGTTAAGACCTGGTTTACTATTACATTTATATGTCCATTTTGAATACCATTATTATTAAATGGTTTTCTTTTGGCTAAAATGAAATATTGTTCTTAACCAAATTAAACACTAACCACATGGTTATGACATTCACATGTAAGTTGTAGCTATAGATTGCACAGGTGAGCTGGATGGTCTGCCTTGCGACCAGCTATTTTTTTAGTTTGCTCTTTCATGGCTCTAATTATTTTTAATTTAAAAAAAAATTGTTTACAAAATAATTCAAATTTGCTATCGGGTGTTACCCCTTTACGTTTTTTCTGAAAGTTCTTAGAAAATAGTACCCTGCTCTGGCGAGGTGTACTCGATACAACATTATGTGATGAAGTTTGTTGGTGACTTGCGACTGTTTTCATCGGGTACTGAGTACTCCTGTTTCCTCCACTGTCGCGATATAGCTGAAATATTGTTGACAGTGGCTTTAAGCACCATAAAACAAACCAACCGAACAGACAGGAATCTGTCAATCTCCGACAATGATACATCTAAACAGTTGTATCGAGTACACCTCGCCATGAACAGGATTTGAACTTACAACGTTACTGGTGATAGGCATTGATTGCATAGGTAGTTATAAATCCAACTACCATACGATCAGGATCACCACGGCCACAGTTAAATAACATGATCAACTACAAATGTATAACATTGCATATAGTATACCCAACATGCCTTAATTGTTGTTGAAAATAACATTATTTCTCCTTTGTCCCAGTATTCTCCACTACAAAAATGAACTAATAATTCATGCTATATAGCACATACAAATGTATATGCATGTACTTGATATGATGTTTTTGCTTTAATTTCAGATCAGATTTTTGCAGAATGATGCAAAATGCTGGAAGTTTTAGCTGGTCAGTTTTGCGGATTATGAAAATGACTCATAAATTGGCACAACAGAGAGTAATAAGTTCTGCATCAAAGATTATGACACACATGTATGGAGGGCATATCCCAGTTCTTGTTGAAGAATTAATGGAAATTCTAGATCCAAAAGATGATAAGGTAATACATCCAATCAGTCTAAAATAATCAAGTTTAATGAACCAAATAAAAAATCCTGAAAATATTTTTTACAATTAACAAACTTAGATATTACTGTAGGAGAATTGCATGTCAGCAATTGACACAATTTGCATTTAAACTGCAACCAGGAAACAAATACTTATTACTCCATAAATGTGGTGTTTCTTTGAAGGATGTGGGGGCATGTGTACGTAGCCAAGGGGTTCAGATCGTTGACTTCTGACCACAAACCTAACACTACTGATACTGCTTTATGATTTCCAGACACGTACACATGTCCAGGGATTTAATTGGTCAGTTTATTATAACTGTGCCAGCTTCTTCTCTGCCAAAAAAATATAACTGTCAGTCGTGAAATTGCTGAACAATTCCATAAAGTGACGATAAATACCAATGACCCACTTAAACCATGTGTAAGCTATACTTGGCAATATATACCACTATTCATTTATTCTGTTAGAAAATATTTTCAGTGTTAAATCACATTTTAAATAGCATTGATTGACCTAAGATGTATTATTAAAATATTTTAGGGACTGTCGTGGCAGTGATTGTATGGTTGTTGGATTTACCACTACCTATGCAATCAGTGCCTATAACAATGAACATTGTGAGTTCGAATCTCGATCAGAGCGAGGTGTACAACATTATGTGATAAAATTTGTCAGTGACTTGCGACAGGTCTGTGGTTTTCTCAGAGTCCTCCAGTTTCCCTCCACCAATAAAACTGACCGCCACGATATAACTGAAATATTGTTGAAAGTGGCGTTAAACAACATAAACCAAAACCAGTGTTAAATCACATTTTAAATGGTACATTTGTATTGACCTAAGATGCATTATTAAAATATTTTAACTTTTCTTCAGCTTTATGTTGACATGACATTTGGTGCTGGAGGTCATACAAAGCAGATTTTACAAAGAGCCCCTGATGCTAGAGTTATCTGCCTTGATCAAGATCCTACAGCACATAAGTTAGCGGTGGATTTATCAGAAGCATATAGGTAGGTAGTTTTGTTCATTGAAGTTAGCGGTGGATTTATCAGAAGCATATAGGAAGGTAGTTTTGTTCATTGAAGTTAGCGGTGGATTTATCAGAAACATATAGGTAGGTAGTTTTGTTCATTGAAGTTAGCGGTGGATTTATCAGAAGCATATAGGTAGGTAGTTTTGTTCATTGAAGTTAGTGGTGGATTTATCAGACGTATATAGGTACAAAAATATGTATGTATGAAAAGAAATTTTAAACAGTGATGGTCAACACTTCCACAAATATCAACAACAACAAAAAAACAAATAAGACCACACAACATATGGAATTGGAAATCCAGGTCCTGGCTTGGACAGGCACAAAAATATCTCTGGATTAAACCGGTGAAGTGGTTTCCCAACCCTCCATCCTGATAATTTAATCTCCAATGACACAGATATAAACAAACAGGTAGGTATTTTCGTGGTAGACTTTAACATGATAGTTATAGCTTTAGGTGGAATTCTCTGCTCAAAACTCAGGATTTTAGCCAAAAATAAACGTTACGATTTTACAGATATTTAATGTGTGAATAAGGTGTATAAAAAAGACCATAGATATTTAATGTTCCAAAAGTAGTCAGATTTCTTTATTATTTTAATTTGAAAAAAACATAATATTTTAAAGATGAAAATGTTTTATGCTATGATGTAGAAACTGATACATCTGAAATGGTCTACAGTTTACATGATTGCAAGCAAATCGAGATGAACTACAAGATAATCAAAATATCATATATTTCATTTCTCGTTTTTATGATAGCCCAGGACAAATCATACCAATTCTTGGAAAATTTTCTGATGTACCCGAGAAGTTTTCAGAGTTGAAGATAGCACTTGGATCAGTAGATGGTTTTCTGTTTGATGTAGGAGCCTCGTCCATGCAGTTTGATACACCAGAAAGAGGCTTTGGATTATCAAAAGATGGTATATTAGATATGAGAATGGATCAAGGCAGGTCAGTCTTAATTTCTCAAGAAATCAATCATATCATTATTACAATTACAAATGTACTTGGTGTGTTATTGTACAACATACTGGTTGTATTAGATGTATGAAATACATAAAACACAATTAGGATGAGACACAGTAATACAACTAGGAAGAAATGTTTTACATACCTAAAACTTATGTCTCCCCTTAATGCAGCCATCTGTACAACAACCTATCTCGAAAAACAAAAATGTTATGGCCCGGACAAGAAAATACTATTTAAAAAAACATTATTTGACCTTTAGGTCAAAGGTCAAGGTCCCAAGATGGTCATTACGGTACGCGACACACCACCTTATGGTCATGCACCCACATACCAAATATCATTGACCTATCGTGTAAGACAAAAATGTTATGGCCCGGACAAGAAAATACTATTTAAAAAACAATTATTTGACCTTGAGGTCAAAGGTCATTACGGTATGCGACACATCGCCTTATGGTCATGCACCCATATACCAAATATCATTGACCTATCGAAAGAAACAATTAGTTGAGGTCAAAGGTCAAGGTCCCACGAAGGTCATTACAGTACGCAACACACCGCCTTATGGTCATGCACCCACATACCAAATATTATTGACCTATCTCGAAAGACAAAAATGTTATGGCCCGGACAAGAAAATACTATTTAAAAACAATTATTTGACCTTGAATTTGACCTTGAGGTCAAAGGTCTAGGTCCAACGAAGGTTATTACGGTACGCGACACACCGCCTTATGGTCATGCACCCACATACCAAATATCATTGACCTATCTCGAAAGACAAAAAAGTTATGGTCCGGACAAGCTTCGCTGGGAAGAAGCAGAAGCGGAAGAAAAAAATCAGACTAAAACAATATGTCTCCCTACGTTCGAAGGGGAGACATAATTAGAAGATAATTGTATTGTATTTGAAAATTTCACTGCATCAATTAGAGATTTGGTTGTCGCAAATTGAGTTTTACTGGGGACTCGATAGCGGAGCCAGTAAACGGATATTTGTGACCATTAAACTGACAATTGATGCTGTGAAATTTTCAAATACAATACAGTTATCTCCATTCTAATGTAATCATGGGTTAGGGTAGATGTGTAGTGCCACATCATTGACAAGATGACGTAAGCGATAATCAGCTAAAATTCTAAAACTGTCTTGTGCTATTTCAACTGTGGTATTGATTTCTTGAAAATTACAGCATTGTCCAATCACAAACCAGTAATATTAAACAACTACATTAGAATTGTAGATATAAAATTTAGTGCGCAAGAAATGTTTCTGGTATACCCTCCATCAGGTACGCTCTAAATCAAGAGATTGGAAAACCAAATAATTTAAAATGTGTGGGACCAATAAAACCAAAGGGCCTAAACAGAACAGCCAAAAATTGACTAAGGCCACCTATTACTGAGAGAGAGGAGAACCTTAGTTTTAACAATAATTACATTACTTAGCAACTGTAAATTTCAAGATCAAATAAACCATGTCAGTGCAGAAAAACTGACTACTGGGCAGAAGATACCCTCAGGACTAATAGTCCATCAACAGAGGTATCGACCCAGTGATAGAAACACTGACTACTGGGCAGAAGATACCCTCAGGACTAATAGTCCATCAGCAGAGGTATCGACCCAGTGATAGAAACACTGACTACTGGGCAGAAGATACCCTCAGGACTAATAGTCCACCAGCCGAGGTATCGACCCAGTGATAGAAACACTGACTACAGGACAGAAGATACCCTCAGGACTAATAGTCCACCAGCCGAGGTATCGACCCAGTGATAGCAATAAAAACGTAGATATCAAATTTAGTGCACACGGCACATTTCTAGAATAACCTTCCTGATGTATGATTAAAATCAAAAGATTGGAAGCAATAATGCTAAAGGGTCTAAGCAGGATAGCCAAATTCACCCAGGGCTGAGGGAGGAGAACCTTAGTTTTGATAACATTACAATACAAATGTCTTGTATCTGAAAAATAAAATGCTCCTTGTGCCTAATCATGCTAATTGATACAGTGCAGCTTGTTAGGTTGGTTTATGGTGTTTAATGCCACTTTCAACAATATTTCAGTTATATGGTGGCTGTCAGTTTTATTGGTGGTGGAAACTGGAGTACCTAGAGAAAAATATTTTTTTCTTAATATGTTTATTGTAATAGTTATTTATAGAAATGTTGATTCTCCTATTTTACAGAGTAAATCAAATAACTGCTATGGATGTGGTGAATAATTTAGACGCAGACGACCTCTATAATATAATAAAGAAGTACGGTGAAGAAAGAAATGCTAGACGTATAGCAACCTCTCTTGTGGAGGCTAGATATGCCTTCGGTAAAATTACCAGAACAAAACAGCTGGCTGAAATAATTGAATCTGTCTTTGATGAGTAAGCACTATTAAAATCCAACAAAGGGGGAGGGGATTATGGAGTTTAACGCCACTTTCAACAATATTTCAGTTGTATTGTAGCAGTCAGTTTTATTGGTGGAGGAAACCAGTTACTGACAAACTTTATCACATTATGTTGTATCGAGTACACCTTGCCTTTAATATAGTTGGATCAGAACTCACAACGTTGACATTTGTGGTGATAGGCACTGATTGAATAGGTAGTTATAAATCCAACTACCATACGATCACAACGATGATAGCCCCTCTAACTAAGCGTGTCACCCTACTTCAAAATAGGACATCATTATCATCGTCATATTTTCTTGTTCTCGTCATGATGTTGCTGAAAAATTGCTCACTTGGCCCTAAGCAACAATCACTCACTCATTGTATCGTACAATACTGTAACTGTATCTTTTGATGAGCATGTTTATGGTCCATTGTAAGATTAAACTTGATTTTGTTCCTAAATATCTCAACAAATAAATCACACACAAGTTATATTAACTAACAAAAGTTATCTTTTAATAACAAAATACATACACCAGCAATGTTATTTAATAATTGAAATTAGATATATAATATTTGGTTTAGAAACAACTAACGTTGTAAGTTCAAATCCCGCTCAGGTGAGGTGTACCCGATACAACATTTTGTGATAAAGTTTGTAAGTGACTGTTGTTTTCTCCGAGTACTCCGGTTTTCCCCACCAATAAAACTGACCGCCACGATATAAATGAAATATTATTGAAAGTGTCGTTAAACAACCTAACCCCCCTCCCGGGTTTGAAACATAGTAAGACTATATGTAATAAGCCCGATCTTACTCCAGTATATTATAATGTTCTATGGTTCACTGTTGTACAATACTCTATCTTTGATGAGTTAGCTTAAGTTATGGTAGTTTCGGTATTCATTTTACTTGCATGTGAGCAAATACTACATTTTTTTGTGTTCAATGATTTGAGGTAATAGGTGGTTGTTTGTTTTGTTGAAACTGGTCAAATGGTCGACAATCTCTTTTCATAATAAAATTTATTATTCATAATATGAAATAATATAGCATTTCCTCATTTATATTTTGAAAAGCAGGTGAGATTAATGATACGAAATATCCACAAAAACCCCTTTTTGTATCTGAAGAAAAGCTTAATTGACAGATAAGATGGTGCTTACATATACAAATGTACATTGTATATATATTTGTATACTACATGTACTACTTTTTTTTGGTTTGGGTATAAAAAAAAAGAATTCATGATATTTGATAATAATAAAATCTAAAATGTAAATTTATTTTATCATAATTTAGCATAATCACAATTCTTCTTTAGATATTCCTTGAAAATGAGTTTTTGAAAATAAAATTTTAATGTTCTATTTTCAGGAGTTACAAACATGACAAAATGAACAGAAGGTCACATGTGGCAACACAAACTTTTCAGGCTTTAAGAATCTTTGTGAACAATGAGTTAAACGAACTAAATAATGGATTAGTGGCTGCACATCACTTCCTGCGAACTGGTGGAAAATGTCTGACTGTTACTTTTCATTCTTTAGAGGACCGAATTGTAAAAAGACATTTCCATGGAATAGACCTGGATGATAAGATAAACATGTCATTACGAGATAGATTTCGAATGAGAAACAATATTATTTCATTTGAGCAAGAAAAAGTGGAAAAATTGCTGCATGATAGGAAATGGACACCTTTATTTAAAAAAGTTATAGAACCTACTAACAGAGAATGTAAAGAAAACCCAAGGTCAAGGTCATCTAAACTACGAGCTGCAATAAAAAATTGATTGATTTTTGTTTTGTATTTGTTAATTATTCTTGATTTTTATGAATAATCTATCAAACTGTTTCTGCCAAAATTTGCTACTGGCGTAGAGTGGTTAGTTTTCAGCATATATATCAGCCTCTAGTACTGCAAACCACATCGGTGGTGTAATGATTAGCTTGCTCGCCTCGAGTGCGGTAGATCATGGGTTCAAGCCCCGGTTGGGTTAAATCAGACTATAAAATTGGTATTTGTTGCTTCTCCAATGAGCACACAGCATTAAGGAGAAAGAGCAAAGACTGGTTGGCTTGGAATCAGGATAATGTGTCAGGGTGGAGCAACATGTCTATTTGCGGACTGTTGTTTCAGTGAACTAGCACTATAAATATCCAACTAAGTGTGTTGGTCTAGTACAAAGTGGACTTCTTCATTATTTCATAGAAAGTTAAATTGCTCTCACTACGATATAGCTGAAAAATTGCTGAGTTGGCACTAAACAACAATCACTCGCTCACTCCAGTAATACAGTGTTGTCCCCCGACGCTTCGTCAAAGGGGACTATAGAAATGGGTGTCGTCCGTCCGTCCGTGTGCTTGGTTTCCAGATGATAACTTGTGAATGAAAAGTCAGATTGAAGCTAGGTGTGGTATGTAAGTGTATCTTATGAAGAACTAGGTCAAGTTCGATAATGACAATTTTGCGACTATTTTTACTAGAGTTATGCCCCTTTTTATAAATTTTGTGTACCTCAAAATTGCTAAATATTTGGTTTCCAGATGATAACTTGGGAACAAATAGTCAGATTGAAACTAGGTTTGGTATGTAAGTGTATCTAATGAATATCTAGGTCAAGTTC
>MJUT01050107.1:80660-101528 GCA_002080005.1 Gigantidas platifrons | reverse complement strand
GTTATGCCCCTTTTTATAAATTTTTTGTACCTCAAAATTGCTAAATATTTGGTTTCCAGATGATAACTTGGGAACAAATAGTCAGATTGAAACTAGGTTTGGTATGTAAGTGTATCTAATGAATATCTAGGTCAAGTTCAATAGCGATCGTTTTTCGACAAATCTTACCAGAGTTACATCCCTTTTTATACTTCGTCCGTGTGTCCCGAATTGATTTCCAGATGATAACTCGTGATTAAAAAGTCACATTGAAGCTAGGTGTGGCATGTTAGTGTTTCTTATGAATATCTAGGGCAAGTTCGATAATGACAATTTTTCAACAATTTTTACTAGAGTTATGCCCCTTTTTATACCTCAAAATTGCCAAATATTTGGTTTCCAGATGATAACTTGGGAACAAATAGTCAGATTGAACTAGGTTTGGTATGTAAGTGTATCTCATGAATATCTAGGTCAAGTTTGATAGCGATCATTTTTCGACAAATATTACTAGAGTTACATCCCTTTTTATTCTTCAAAATTGCTAATTTTTTGGTTTCCAAATTATAACTTGTGAACAAAAAGTCAGATTGAAACTAGGTTTGGTATGTAAATGTACTNGAGTTATGCCCCTTTTTATACCTCAAAATTGCCAAATATTTGGTTTCCAGATGATAACTTGGGAACAAATAGTCAGATTGAAACTAGGTTTGGTATGTAAATGTAACTCATGATCATGAATATCTAGGTCAAGTTCGTTAATGATGATTTTTCAACAAATCTAACCAGAGTTACTCCCCTTTTTTTACTTCAAAATGGTCCTTGGGTGGTCCCCTTTCAGAATTATTTAAGTCAGGTGAGTGATACAAGCTCACCTGAACCTCTAGTTTACAGTAGTTTCAAAATTTAATCTTACCATATAACCTTGGCGTCGGGGGACCAGTGGCCAACGGCCTTTTATTCGAAATATAGATGGATAGGTAGATGCATTATGGGCGTTAACTTATTTAAGTTTCTGCTAAACACTAAACACATTATCGGGTTTGAAAATGACATAAGAAAAACTTGAAGGTACCAAAGGAGCAATCAAAAAGCATAACAAGAAGACTAAAGAGCAACATTAACCCAACTGAAGGATATTCATTTGCTGCTCCACTAGTGGCACCCATCGTGTTGCGACACAAACATCATCTGATATATGGAAATTGTGTTGGACACCAGTATACATAAATAGTCATACTTGTATATTAAAGGCACTCAAGGGAACCTGCAAATTGCCCTTTATATAGAGGTTAAAATTATATGTACTATTCATTAATGGGGGAAATGAGATTGCCTTTTATAGATTGATTTGTTATATAGAGGTGTCCTTTAAGGCAGGTTTAACTATATATAGAAATAGCATAAATAAATCATGAAACCCCCTACAAAAACAAAAAACATACCGGTACTTAAATATAAAATAAAAAAATCTTTATTTTGGATTTCATATCAAGTATCAGATTGTAGTAAATTAACTTTTTGTGAATTGTCAAAGTTACTATTATCTGTTAGAGACCGGGACTGTATTGGTGAAGATGCTGTACTGTCTTTTTGTTGGTATTTTCCTAATTTAAATCTACAACATATAACATCAGATATAAATCCACTCCAGTTGTGCATCATTCCTGAAAATATAAAAAAAAATACACTAAATTCAACGAAATAAAAAAAAATAAAAATATACCACACAGTGGGAACAGTTCTAAAATCCAATGGAAAAATCATAGAAAGATGCAAAATTGATGCCTATCACATACATATACATGACCGCTAAACTTTCATACATTGGTACAGGCATTTCAATAAAAGGTGGCAGGGTTAAACTAGTTTTATGGGCAAATACCTTCCCCTCTTAGTGATGTGATCATGTGTTTTTCACATGCAAGTAAATAACTTATTAAATTCATATTTAAATATTTGTGTGTCATGCCAAGTCTGAATGTCATAGTTCTTGAATAATGTAACAACAAAAGAATGAAAAATAGAGCATTCAAACTTCGATCACTAAATGAAAAATAGATATCATAATCATATCTTTTCAACAATATTAGTTTACACAAATTAAAACAGTATGAAAAGAAAGTTTAAACAGTAATGGTCATCAATTCCACCAAATAGAAAGATATAAGAAATTGAGACAAAAAAAAAAGCTTTTTGTATCAAATGTAAAATTATTTTCTTGTAAACAATACCCATGATATTATCATGATTCTACATATAATGGGTCTCTGTGCTTGGTAAAACTAAAATACAACCATTACAACTATTTTTCTAACTAAATGTGATTTTAATTTAATTTTGTTTGTATTGTCCTATCCAATGGAAAAAAAATTATTATATGAATCAATTGTATACTGTGATTTTTATTGATTATTCTGCTCAATGTGGGCGTCTTGATTGACAATAAAGCATTTGTTTGTTTGTTTTATTTATAACGTGAACATGTACAATACTGTCATGTTTTAATAAAATCACCTGGATGTACATGTATCTATAGGACCTAGTTTCTCCCCTACAATTTATATACATAGACACGCACTTTCTGGTTGGAGAATGCTACACTTCTTGTAAATTTCAATGTGGAAGTAAGTTAGGAGTGGTCATTTGTATACGTAGCCTGTACGAAGGCAAAATTACCAATTATCTCCCCTTTTACTTGTGGCAACAGGTCTGTCCCAATATAAACTTTTTCTCGTCATGAATATAGTTGAAATATGACTCACTTCAATTTAAACGAGTATCAACCAAAACAAAATTGTTTATATCTGTCTTGCAATTGGAGATCTAATTGTCAAGAGGGAAAGGTTGCATTGTGATCCCATTCACCAGTTTAAGCCTATCACACTTTTGTGTCTGTCCTAAGCCAGGACTTGGATTTCTCACCCCATATGTCATGGTCTCTGTTTTGTGTTAAGTGATTTGGTGTGAGAGATTGTTGTTCCTTTTGTTAGTATTGGTAAAATAGTTGATCACTTTATTATCCCACCGCGATAGCTGTTAGGTGATATAGTAATAGCGGCCGTCTGTCTGTCTGTCCATCCGTCACACTTTCTTGTTTACATGATAACTTGAGTAAACATGGATAGATTTGAAAAGATGTTTGCTTGTGGCTTGTCATTATCATTATCTTGGATGGGCTCTAACGTGGAAATATTTGAAGCAAAGGATTTGGGAGAAAATCTTGGTTTTTGGTTGAAAAATCACCAATTTTGAGAATTGTATCTTGTTTACGCGATAACTTTAGTAAACATGGATAAATTTGAATAACGTTTTGCATGTGGCTTGTAAATATCATTATCTTGGATGGGTTCATACATGGAAATATTTGAAGCAACGGTTTTGGGGGAAAATCTTAATTTTTGGTTGAAAAATCAACAATTTTGAGAATTGAGTCTTGTTTACACGATAACTTGAGTAAACATGGATATATTTCAATAATTTTTTGCATGTGGCTTGTAATTATCATTATCTTGGATGGGTTCTAACATGGAAATATTTGAAGCAAGGGTTTTGGAGGAAAATCTCAGTTTTCGGTTGAAAACTCACCAATTTTGAGAATTGTGTCTTGTTTATGCAATAACTTTAGTAAACATGGATAGATTTGAATAATCTTTGCATGTGGCTTGTAAGTATATTATACATTAAGACTGCAAGGCTGCTTTCTATAAATAAATAAAACTAAATATGCAAGTGCGGGGGGATACGTCGCACATTCATGCGCTAGATGGTTCTTTTATTTTCTTAAATCGTAGAAATTAAATTCCATTAAAATTTAATATTTAGAACAATGTTCCTCACCTGTTACAGAAAATACACCTCCTATAATACCACATAGCCTGACTAAGAACTGCCATATTGGTTGATGCTGTTCTCGTACTCTGATCTTTAAAGAGTTCAAGTCATATTTTACAAATATCCCTGATATACCGTGGCTTCCCTTTGCATGGTTTATTGTCCTATTCTGAAAGTAAATAAGAGGACCTCGTTGAGTATCTATTTTTACATTTATTTATTACAATGAAACCTGTCTAAACTGAACCTCCTTGGAATCCAACTTTTGTGTTCATAATAGACAGGTTAAATTTATACAAATTTTCAACATTGGGACTTTATTTATAATTTCGTTTATACAGTATTTGTGTCTATTTAGCATTTGGTATTATTGTATTTTCTTATTTGGGTGATAATAATTAAAAATAATCCTGAGATATTTTCTTCTCACTGGAAAGTGAGCAAGAAGAAATTTCAATGTCATCCTGTAATTCTTAGGTACTGCCTAGTCCAAATAATTACCATTTTATTGCATGATTATACATTATTTAGATATTTAACGAATAATAATCACACGCAAAAGTTATAATTACAAGTGTATTTGGACTATGAGAACCAAAATGCTTTCTCGTATGAGATGAACAACTTGAATGTCTCTATGTATATAGTTGACTTTCAGGGGGTCAGGGGTTTCATAATTTCCTATGAAAAAAATTATATTTTGGTCCAGGAAAGTTTAATTATGTTATGACAAACAACCCATTTTCTGGGCAGTGGTCTTGAACCGTAAATAAAAATATGACTATATCATTTACATAGTTCCCAAAAGTTGAAAACTTTTTTTTGCCATATTGTATATGTTGTTGGCATAACTCATATGATATAAAATTTCTACAATAATAATGTTACCCCTGATAATCTATGAATTCCATGAATTGTTACTGAAATATTGTATTGTGTGATGGTGAAATGATAAGAATTTGCTAAAAATTGCATTTTGAATTTTGAAATGTGCTTTAAATTTGAAAAAAATTCGTATACAAGACTTTCCAAGATCTAAAAATATTGATTTAATTATAAAATAATTACCCTTTCTGTAACAGCATATTGGTATGTGTCAACATTAGCCCTGTATGTTCTAACTTCAGTAGGTACAACTTGTATAAAATATTGAAATAAATGGTAATCTGAAATACACCAACAAAAAGTCATATTACATAAATCATTACTATTCTACCTTGAAAACAAACGTTCTGATGATCCTATTAAAAGTCTATATAAACACAAATCCATTCAACCATGCTTGCTGTTGTGCTTCATATTAAATTCCCCATAAAACTGCAAAAGATTGCATTCAATTTTTAATTCATGGCAAGTTTATATTATAATGTTTGCCAGTGACATAGAACTAAGAAAAGTTGGTAATTTTCTCCAGGTACTAAAATATTGTTAAAAAGTGGTGTCATTCTCCATAACAATATGTAAATAGGAGTGTTGTAAAATAGAAATTGAAAAGAACAATACATACTATCTGTTGTGACTTTTTCTTCTCCATCTAATGGACTAACTACACCATGGACTACATCTCCAAATGATAAATGATTGATACGGTGGGTGTAATTCATTTCTGAAATCATAAGATAAATGATTGATACGGTGGGCGTAATTCATTTCTGAAATCACAATTCTACACATGAATATAATGGAGTATTAAAGGAGTGAGTGAATGACAATTCAGCAATTTTTCAGCTATGCCATGGCGAGAACGTGTTAATTTTCAATGACATGATGATGAGGTCAGCTTTGTTTTAGACCAACACGCCAAGTTGGATTTTTATAGTGCTAGCTCACTGAAACAACAGTCCGTGGGTAGACATGTTGCTCAATTCTGACACATTATTCTGATTCCAAGCAGATCAGTCTTTGCTCTTTCTCCTTAATGCTGCATGCTTAACGAAGAAGCAACAAATACCAATTTTATAGTCTTTGGTTTGACCCGACCGAGGCTCGAATCCACGATCTACCGCACTCGAGGCGAGCGCGCTTACCATTATGCCACCGATACAGTCGAGTATTAAAGGTCAATTTCTATTGGATGATAATTAAAATTTGAAGTGGTAAAATATTCAGCTAGTTTTAGAATGTATGTAACATGAAGTACTATATAAAAGTTGTGTTCTTTTACAAACATTTCATTTTGATAATAATCAAGATTTGAAGAGGTCAAATGTTATGTTAGTTCTGGAATATTATCTAACATACACAATTATTTTTCCCCATGAGTAAAGACATAAAACAGAAAAAAACAAAAGCATCAGAGATACAGAAGCCAAGTAGCCTTGTATTATTATTAAGACCAATATTATTGAACATATGCTTATAACTTGTAGATATGTACATATTTATTGTGGTTTTTTTTCATGATATGGCGAAATAAACAACCCATAAAAATAATACCATATACTAGACATGATTGGGTTTTTTTTTACCTCTATCTCCAATGTTAAATGAAATATGAGCATGGCCACTAGGAAATACAGGTATTGATCTGAAAATAAAATACAGAAAATAAATATTTCAATTCTTTTTTAATATTTGTAAATTGGGAAAATAATGTAATAAATGTCCAATATTCTTGCTCTTTATCATATATACTAGTTGCCATTAAAGATCCAGTTATTAAGAGGGAAGGGTTGGGATCCCATTAACCGGTTTCACACTGCCACATTTTTGTTCCTGTCCCAGGCTAGAACCTAGATATTTAACGTTATATGTTGTGGTCTTTTTAGTGTTCAGTTAAGATGAAAGGTGACTTTTTGTTTGTTAATATGACAGAAGTGTTCAATTCTTTTTTCAAAATAGGAAAAATAATATAATAAATATTCAATAATTTTGCTATTTGTCAAACGTTTCCAACATCAGGTCTTTATAAAGGATAGGTCTATTCAGAAATCAAATTCTGGTGTTCATACATTTAAAAACATCCATGAAAATAAATATTTCATCAATGTATTTATGATTGTCTCCCTTTCCCAATGTTTCATTTTGACTGACATTGTCAGTTAATACAAGCTATTAGTGGTATTATCACACAATTATTAAAAACAGATTTAAAAGACTGTTATAACCACTATAATTTATGAACAAACCATGGATAGAGTGGAACAATGGTGTTCTCTGGTATGTTTGGTTTATGGTGTTTAATGCCACTTTCAACAATAGTTCAGTTATATCGTGGCGGTCAGTTTTATTGGTGGAGGAAACTGGAGTACCAGGAGAAAACCACTGACCTGTCGTAAGTTAGTCACTGACAAACTGCATCATATAATGTTGTATCAAGTACAACTCGCCTGAGCAGGATTCAAACTTACAACGTTAGTGGCGATAGGCATTGATTGCATTATAGATAGTTGTAAATCCAACTAGCATACGATCACAACAATGAAAGCCCTGCAGTGTTTGGTGTAATTAGCTTCAGTAGAAAATGCATGAATATGGTTCTCTTGATGGAAACTTGCATATAGTGAAGAATTGTCGTTTAACGTCAAGTGAGCAATATTTTAGCTATACCAGTATAATGGCGAGAACATGCTACATTTCGATGAGATAATGACATTGTCCACTTCTACTAGTATAACATGCTAGTTTGGATTTTTTTAGTGCTAGTTCAATAAAACAACAGTCCGTGGGTAGAAATGTCACTCCTCTTGGACACATTATCCTGAATCTGAGTCCACCAGTATTTGCTGTGTGCTTAGTAGAAAAACATCAAATACAGATTTTTAAAGTCTTTCATTTGACCTGACAAGGGATCTGACCTTGATCTGCCACACTAGGGCAAGCATGCTAACCAGTGAACAATCGAACCGTCGAAAAATAAATATACCATATTAGGTGTATATAATATCCTATCTTTTGACTAGAAAATGTTTCTTGTACACAAAGTGTGGATTGTACAAAATAATATGAAGAAAGATAATATGTCAGGTTTCCTCATCGTAACACTAAATATGGATTATGGTAGTTCATTTAAGGCTTTTTTTTTTAAAGTGATACAATCTATATGTATATAATACCATGTTAGATACATACTTTCCAGCAGTGATGTGAAAATTTCCTGCAACTTTGTTGACAACTAATGTACCATGGATACGACAGGCATCTGGTTGACCTTTAGGCTTGTCCTCCCTGAAATAATATTCTTGATTAACAAAATAGAAATATCTAATTTAATAGCATGAAGGAATAAAAATTTACACTCCTTAAGCAACATAACTACTGAACCACATTATCTCCCTAAATTTGCCCTTCAGTAGACAAAGCTTTTTATACATTTTGCATAGGGTTCAAGGCTTGAGATTAACTTGTCCATTCAGACTAGTAGCTCGAAGTTTTAGTTTTACAAAAGCAGGAAATACTTTTGTGTCCAAATTATTTGATTTATAAAACACGACAGTGATATTTTTGTTTTTTTGATCAATAAAAATATCCTATACTATATTTGAATAGGGACAATCCACCATGTTTTTGTGGTGTTGGTCTAATAGTGTTTAAGCCACTTTCATCAATATTTCAGATATATTGTGGTGGTCAGTTTTATTGGTGGAGGAAACCGAAGGACCAAGAGAAAACCACCGACCTGCCGCAAGTCACTGATAAACTTTATAACATAATGTTGTACACCTCGCCCTGATCGAGATTCAAACTCACAACATCAGTAGTGATAGGCACTGATTGCATAGGTAGTTGTAAAACCAACTACCATACGATCACGACCTCGATGGCCCTAAAATTTATAAAAGGACAACTTGCTACCGATGAATTTTATTTTGTACATTTTGGCATTTTTATTTATTTTATTCACTTGTCCCATCGGACAAGTAACATACATCATTCACTAGCCAGAACCAAACGTGTTCTTGTCTCTGGTTAACGGACTATCGCTAATGTCAGGTCCTGGGGTTCTTTGTTGAACATGTCTCGTTGTGGTGACTATCTTGGATTTCTTATCAATATATACTAGGCAAAAAAAGAAACGTTACATTGGTTTTTAATAAAAAAAAACATTCACATACATTAATTTAAAATATTTTCAAGATTAAAACTAGTGACCTGAATGATTTATCTATCAAATTTACTCATTTGTAAAAAATTCGGAAATGACGTAACGTCATTTTCTGATTTCAAACAAATAAGCATTTTTAAAAAATTTACCTGTATAGAGTTGTAATCGAATCGTTCTTGGGGTCATTAATTGTGTCGAACACTATTGTCAACAAAAGGTTGCATTAAAAAATTGAAAAAGTTACACGCAAGTCAATGCCCCGTCTACGCCAAAATGAGAGAGAACGAGCCATTGGGATGTTGGCAGCAGGAATGACTCAAATGCAGGCTGCAAATCATTTTAATGTCTCTAGAATGACTATTGCAAGGCTTAAGACTCGTCTCAGAGTTACTGGCACGACAATTGATCGTCCCCAAAGTGGTAGGCCACGTGAAACGACGCTACGTCAAGACAGGCACATCCGCATAATTCATCTCCGGAATCGGTTTGTAAATGCGTCACAAACAGCACGACAAACCCACGGAAGAAATAACAACAGAATATCTGCCCAATCAATTCGTAACCGATTGCGTCAAGTTGGTCTAAAAGCATGTCGGCCGTTGAAGGGACCTATCCTTAAGCAGCGTCACAGGGTGGCGCGACTTCAATGGACTCGGGTATGGATTCGATGGAATAGGCTAACATGGAGACAGGTTCTTTTTACCGATGAATCGAAATTCAACTTGAAATTTAGCGACGGCAGAGCCAGGGTCTACAGGAGGCGCAATGAACGATTTTCTGATGCGTGCATACAGGAAACAGATCGCTTTGGTGGTGCAGGAATTATGGTATGGGGCAGAATAACCTACCAGGAACGCACCGAGCTCAAAATCGTTGATGGTAACCTAAATGCAACAAGGTATAGGGACGAAATTCTGGCTCCAGTTGTTCTCCCGTTTCTCCGAAGGCATCGTTTTAACCACGTTTTTCAGCAGGACAACACCCGTTGTCACGTGGCACACATTTCAATGAACTTTTTGGAGAATAATCACATTCATGTGTTGCCATGGCCAGCAATGTTTCCAGATTTATCGCCCATCGAACATCTTTGGGACGAACTTGGACGATGTGTCAGAAATAGCCAAAATCCACCGGAAACGCTCGCCCAGCTCCGAACAGCACTTTTGAGGGAATGGAACAACATCCCTCAAGACTTTATTCGACGTTTAATTGATTCAATGCGACGAAGGTGTCAGGCGATCATAAATGCAAGAGGTGGTCATACACGGTATTGACTTGTGAAGTTGAATTTTGTACTCGTCCTGTTAAAATTGTCCGAAAATGTGCAATATTGTTTCAAATAGAGAAAACTTGTTATTGGTCTCTTCAAAATGATGTTAGCTAACTATTCCAGAAACTTATTGTTATCAATTTTTTTGTTATAAAAAATATAAATGATCCTACAATCATGTAACGTTTCTTTTTTTGCCTAGTATATAAAACAAGCATAATGATAAGTAAAGTAGACTCTTAAACAGCCAATAAGATATATTTTAAGAATAAAGGATGGTTTAAAGATTTATTTCAAATATTGTGAACATAATATCAAATAACTTAATAAGTATGAAAATGGAATTCTCAAAAATAATATATATTCATTTTTACCATATAAAAAAGATTGTTTTTTAAATCAAAGTAAAATACAATTTGTCACATTTCACAACATCATTAGTAAAAGTAAGTAAACTGTCAATAATTTCATTTAAAACATTAAAATTTATTTATCAAAAACTTTGATCTGCAGCTAAAAACTTGCAACCCTGAATAATAGAAGTACAATTTATTGTCATATTAGCAGAGATGAAAGTGAGTTTTGAATAAAAAAGCAGAAAAAATAGGCCAGGGAAAAAACTTTCACACACACAATTGACATGTTTCAACTGATAACTTTACATATGATCTGCTTACCTATTGATTCGGAAACCAGTACACAATATGCATTTCCGGTTCAAATATGGAATTTCTTGTTACGACTGGTTAAAATGCTTGCGAATTATCATAGGTATTGTATTCAGTACCGTTAGGGAATCAGTTTATTGTTTACAATCGTCATCTGGATTGTATCGATTTTATGCTTAAACTTTGTTCCTTTCAAGAAGACAATATTAAACACTTTGAAACAACACAATTTACATGGAATCATCAAGATTTCAGACCTCACCCCCTTAACATTTTAATCAATGGATTTACACAGATCTAAAAAAAAAAATGACCAAAACAATGGAGAACTAGAGGCTCACATGAGCCTGTATCGCTCACCTGACATAACTAAGTCCTCTTAAGAATGTCTGCATGCCGAATACATCTAAGTTACTATTCAAATCCCATAGGGTTCTATGTTAAAACTATGTCTGCTCATGGCAGCCATCTTGGATGGAGGTAGTAGTCATCAGACACAATTTTAAAAGTATACTACCCAACGACCATCCATGCCATATTTGCTTTAAATTGGCTGACTGGTTTCAGAGGGAAGACTTTTAAACAATTTTCCCATAGGGTCCTATGTTAAAACTATCTCAGCTGACTGCGGCAATCTTGGATGGAGGTCGGGCTCACAGGACATAATTTTGAAAGTTGACCACCTAAGGACCATTCATGCCATGTTTGCTTTAAATTGACTTGCTGGTTTCAGAGGAGAAGACTTTTAAAAATTTTTTCCATAGGTCCTATGTTAAAACTAAGTCGAGTCATGGTGGCCATCTTAAATTTCCGATCAGCAAACGATTCACAAGTTTAGTACAGGATCACCCAATGATCATTCCTGTAAAGTCACAATTCAATTGGCTTAGTGGTTTCTAACAAGAAGATTTTTAAAATTTCGACCAATCAGAACACATTATGGGCCCTGGCAGCCATGTTGGATTTCCGATCAGCGCCAAAAAGAAAATTCTTGTATATGACCATCTAATGAACATTTCTGCCAAGTTTGGTTCAAATCTGTTTCGTGGTTTCAGAAAAAAAGATGAAAATGTGAAATTCCCATAGGGTCCAATGTTAAACTAAGTCTAGTCATGGTGGCCATCTTGAATTTCCGATCAGCAAATGATTCACAAATTTAGTACAGGATCACCCAATGATCATTCCTGTAAAGTCACAATTCAATTGGCTTAGTGGTTTCTAACAATAAGATTTTTAAATTTTGACCAATCAGAATACATTATGAGCCCTGGCAGCCATGTTGGATTTCCTATCAGTGCCAAAAACAAAAATCTTGTATATGACAATCTAATGAACATTTCTGCCAAGATTGGTTTAAATCTGTTGCGTGGTTTCAGAAAAAAAGATGAAAATGTGAAATTCCCATAGGGTCCAATGTTAAACTAAGTCGAGTCATGGCGGCCATCTTGGATATGCGATCGGCACAAAAATAAAAAATTTAGTAGAGGACCATCCAGTGATCATTTCTGTAATGTTACAATTCCATCGGCTAAGTAGTTTCTGACAAGAAGATTTTCAAAGTTTCAACCAATCAGAACAGTTGGATTTCCGATCTGAACCAAAAAAATAAATTTAGTAGAGGACCTCCCAATGAACATATCTGCCAAATTTGGTCCAAATCAGTTCAGTGGTTTCAAAGAAGAAGAAGAAAGTATGAAAAGTTTACAGACACGGACGCGGACGCCGACGACGACGACGGACGCAAAGTGATGACAAAAGCTCACATGACCCTTTGGGTCCGGTGAGCTAAAAAAGTGGAAATCCATGGAAAACTTTCATCCCTGTATTAGCTACATATTTAGAGTCATAGGTCAAGGAAGGTTAATAAATATTGTATTAATACCTTTCAGGCATGCCTTTTCTAAATGTAGAAAAGACAGATCCAGATAACCACATGAGTTCTTGAATCGCGTGATATTCCTCTCTCAAATACTGGTTAACGTCATGTATAATATCATGGTATCGTCTCTGATTCGGTGAGAGCTCAAAATATGTGTTCTCCATTTCTAAAGTTCCAAAGTTTTGTTGACCAAAATTTTGTCCGGTTGAATCTACTACATCAGCTCCCAGAGCTACAAAATAAGATATAATTCAACACTTTAGACTTTAGTTTAGAGAACACCACATTCATATTTTGACAAACTAGCCTGAAAGCAAAATTATAAGTTGTTTTCATTGTTGTTTTAGCAAATTTTATGCATTTTTTCTCTGGCCCAACCAACTTTTACTAGATTGATGCATAAGGCTAATGGGTTTTGGCACACACAGGCATTAGGTCAAATCCACATGTGGGGGTCAGTTTTATTATTGGAGGAAACCAAAAGAAAACCAAATTATGTCACAAGTTACTGACACTTTGATCAACTACAGCTGACCACTAGTATGAACAGAACTCACATCATATGTGGCAACAGGCACTGATTACATAACTATTCAATCCATATATAATGACATTTTTATCACAAACATTGGTGGTGCCATTTCAATAGTATGTGAAGATGGTGAAGATTAGAGGACTGAGGGCCTTCTTCTGTTAAGGTGTCAGTTACTAGTTCAACCTCTGCTATGACTATTATTTTGTGTCTGCAGGGCAGAGCTTGTTAAACTCAGACGTAGACAGAAATTTTCTTAGATCTGGTTTCCTTATTTTTTTTCATGTACCAGTATGTTGATTTGTTTTCCCTTTAGTTATTCTTACAACATCATATCTACTGTAAAATTGTGGCATGTTCTTGGTTTTAATTAACAGTATAGTATGTATGACTGTCAACGATCAATTTCTATTTAATCAAATTTTATTGATTTTTTTTGCTTATTTTGTGCATAAATTTACACTCCCCATGATTTGAGGTTTAATTGATATTGATAAAACTTTCAACCGTTACTGTTTAAACTTTCTTTTTATTACGATAATGATAACATGCCACGATATAGCTGAAATAATGATAAAGTTAGAGTTAAACACCGATCAATCAATCAATCAATCAATTGTAATGATAACTTACAGTTACATCTCATGGCCACTGTAATGTCTACATTTATCTTTAATTTTCTGAAAAATAAAATTAGCACAATCTTGTGACAAGCTTGTACACGTACAAAACATGTAATATAATAATTGTCCGAAAAAATCAATCATTTACCGGGAAATACAATATTTAGATTGAATGTACAGCTAAACCACCATAAACCGTACACTACCACAGCCACGACTAATGAAATTTGTCAGTTTTTAGAGGACCTGTGTTTAAGAGGTTAAAAAAACAGCCACATTCATATACCGGAAAGTGAAGTAAGACTGTTATAGTAAGTCTCAGTAGGGATATTACATTTTAATGTTCTTATTTATAATTCACTTGCTGTGTTCTAGAAACATTTGTTATTAAATAAATATTATATAGCATTGCATTTTATTGTCCTTCTTCTAAACAAAAGCGTAACCCATAACTTTATCTAGTACCACAATTTGTATGTAAAAAAAGAAAAATTTACCCAACTTCAGAATAATTTTTTGAAAAATTATTGTAGTTTATATGAAATACAAAAGGGAACATTAGAATGATGAATCCAAATATGTTTGTCCTCTTAGTACTTTATGTGACAAAGGTTAGTTAGTACCTTACATTACAGAAAGTCATGGTTTTCACTGGCTATTCTGCCACCTTGAAATATTGCTGAACACCTATAGTTCTAATTTTGCTACTTTCATCAAAGGAACTACCAAAAAGTCATTGAAAAGTCAACTTAGAGCTATTGCATTTAAGCCTACATGTACTTCACAGCAATGGCAGTGATGTAATATAAATTGAACAAACTTTAATAAGGGTGTTCGCAGACATGCTACAAGTCCATTTTTTATTATTAATAATCCCATTAATAAATTGCTGCTGTGAAAGTTCAAATCTTAAGAGACCACATTTGTTTACTTACAACATTTCTTCACTGATGACATGGGGAGCCTTTATCAACATATATGGTTAGTAAAATATATAAAGTGGTAAGGCAACATTTCAACTTTCATAAAAACAATTTATCAAAAGGTAATAAGAAACAGACTTGCAGCAAGCCCTGGGTGGTGTCGCTTGAAACTAAAATAAAATGACTTTGAGAGAAGAACTTGTATCCGATCCCAATTTGCTATACATATCTAACAAACCAAATTTGTTCAAACTAAAATATAATGCCAACTAATTGCTGTCAGTAATATTTTAATCCTCTAAACATGGCTAAATACTCACCCATCCATGGCAGTGTCAACTTCATAATCAAATTTAAGATCTGTTTTTGCATAGTAGATAATCTCAGACAATACCAGTATAGTGATTACAGCAAACACTATCAAAGACACTGAAAATTGTAAAAAAAAAAAATTAGTCTATTTATAACTTATGAAGACAAATAATATTGTAGTTTTACAAAACAAATACACAGTCAAACCTTGTTTCAATGATTTTAATTCATAGTAACCGAAAATTAAAGTTATCAACAGAAAAGTGAACTTTTGCCAAAGTTTGCAATTTTTCGTTCAAAGAAATGTCTACTAATAAATGAGGTTTGTAGAGTTCTATAAATATGAAAGTTGACATCTCAAATACAGAGTACTAGATAGTAAAATAATTGTTTGTTTTGTATTTGTTAATTTCAATGATACAACTGATGCAGATAAATTGGATACCTTTTACAAAGGTGAACCGTATGCTCAAGATCGTATATGATAGTTCGATTTTCATAATATTAAATCTTCTTATACTGTAATTTCAGTGCCCATCACAACTATAGTCATGATACAAAAAAATGTAGTTGTGAGTTCAAATTTCGTCCAAGGTGAGGTGTACTCCATACGTAACAACCTTATATGTGATAAAGTTTGTCACTGACTCATGGCAGCTTTCTGATTTTCTGCTGTTTTCTCCATCAATAACACTAGTACTGACAGCAACGAAAAACCTGAAATATTGTTGAAAGTGACATTAAACACTCATAACAAATATTAAATATAACCTGTAATTTCTTGTCATGATTTCTATGTTTCTTACAACTAATTATAAATTCACAAAAGATCTACAAATGTATAATGAAAAAGTGGCTTCTCAACTTGAAAGGAGGAACATACAGTGTTAGCCTTTTGTGAGATGCACCTTACAAGATGGGAACTACTACACAACAAACAATGTATATACAAACTAGAGTGCCTATAAATTGCACGTACTAATAATGCAGACAACTACAATAATTATAATACAAAACTATGGAAATCCTAGTGAGTTACCTCCCCCTCCTGTAGCTGTAGTTTCTTTGTAGTCGTCTAAAACTTTAGGAAAGGCGTCAAGTTCTTTAACAACCTTAAGAGCTTGCTTTCTGTTTACTGCATTGAGTCGCCTCATTTTATCTGAATTTAAACAAATTAACAACATGTATAATTTCAAAGAGTCAAGACAACCACATTGATAGTTTTTTTTGTTTATTTCTAACATAACGGTATATAGATCATTTCATCAACATCATGTTCATGGCGTGGTGTACTCGAAACAACATTTTGTGATAAAGTTTGTGATTGAATTGCGACAAGTCTGTGGTTTTCTCCGGGTACTCTGGTTTCCTCCACCAATAAAACTGACCGCCACGATATAACTCAAATATTGTTGAAAGTGGCATTAAAGACCATACACCCCCATCCCGTCAGCAACATCATATTTAATTGCGATCTCATTCAATATCACATGTTGTTTGGTTTTGTCTTACATTTTGTACATGTATTTCATCATGGAATCCATTGATTAAAACAATAATTTTATGTTATAGAATTAATCTGACAGCTGAGCTTTATTCTGTGCCAAGGATCTTTGTGTTAACATTTCATAATGACAAGTCAACAAAAAGAAAATATCTTATTACATGGAAACCATTGTGTCTACAGACAGACAACAGACCCCTAATATAATCACAAAATGTTTGTGGTCATATACATTTATAAATATAACTCAGCCTGTCAGTCTAGAAGTAGAAAACAGACATCATCATCATCTGATCATCAAAAATAATTTGTTCTCACATTTATACCAGTATAATGGGCATGCTCCTCTACCTCTGCTAACTGTGTTAGTGGAAATCTGCTAGAGCGGTCAGGCTTACAGTGCAAGAGGTCACAGAATCAAATCCTATAGCAGATATTGTATTTTTCTGAGATAAAATAGGCACTACTGTTACACCTATACAAATTATTTCCATATTTTACGTTTTTTGTCAATAAAATCTCACAGAAGTTACATGTACTGTCATTATCTGGACTATTTTTTTTAAAGTTGTTAATTTTAATTTCCTTCTGTTAAAAGCATTACCGATTAAGAGCACTCCGCAATGGGAAGATCAATATACATCATACCTGTACACATTATAACATTGTAATTCAATACTCTTGATTTGTAACAGCTTTATTTACCTTGCTGCTAAGATTTTATTACAATAGATTTGTGTTCATGGTTTATTCAAGATTGTTTTACAGTCTGTGCCAAAAACTTTTTCAACAACTAGCCCAGGGGGCAAGTCAGGTCCCACAATTCACTAGCCCTCCCTGATTTTAACTAGCCAGAATAATTTATTAATTGTGTTTAATTTTTATTGAATAATTCCTTTTTTATTCTTCATAGTCCTTCAGAAAGTGTTTCATTTTATTAAAAAAAAAAGTTCATGTTCCGAAATCAAATTGCACAGACAGCAATGTACATGGAAACGAAAAAAAAGCGTGCCGTCGACTCGAGGAGAAGTAAATGTGGTAAAAATATAGAAATAGTTATTTATTAGCCAAGAACATCGATCAAAAACGTTATTTTATATAAATCATGATCTTATATACCACCCCGTTGTACGAGGAGTCCAGAGCTCTTCCTACATGTAGTTGGTAGATGGGTCGTTGTTGGAATATTTTTATCGGTAATTTATTAGTCGTATTAAACGGAATCTCTCTGGATTTTTCTCTTGTTAACTACGATACAAAGCATATTCCGAACTTAATTCAGGTGAACTCCACGAGGTTAACAACGTGACAAATGCATTTGTAAGGGTAAACAAACAGCGGCGAGACATTCACGCATACAAATAATCGTATCAAGAAGTTATCTGAATACTCAGAGCTTTTTCTGTAGATAAAGGTCATCGATTTTCACTAGCCCGTTCGAGCTAGCATTATAAAGCTTTAACTAGCCCTCTCGTTATTTTACTAGCTGCGGGCATCGGGCATTGAATGTTTATTGTCTGTCATTTACCATGTTTAATACATTGTATACAAATATATATTCCTTTTTTTTAATTATTATTTTGTTTATCTCGAATCATTGAAATTATTGTAAATATATGTGATTATACTGCCTGAAAGGGCGTCTTTGATTGGCAATAAAAAACATTTGTACATGTATTTGTATTTGTAGTGGCTAACGTCGTAGACTGGTTTTATTTGGTGTACCACATTAAATAAATCAGACTGTCATACTTTACATACTATTATTACTAGAGTTTTAGACATTTGTTCCATGTTTTTTTAACCCCATACATGTACATGTATAGTTTCATTTTGAACAATATGATGAGTTTTGGATATGACAGCAAACAAATCACCACAGGGTCTACATCTTTATCTACAGGATATGAAACACTGTCTTGATAGACCATTACGTTTCGGGTCTTGATCACTCTTGTTGATTATCCACGTGGAAAGGTGATTTGGACATGTCATATGGTGAAACTATGCTTTATACAACAGACATACATGATACTGTACTGTACAGTAAAAAAAAATAGCAAGGCCCTGTGATTGTGCTGATGGGCTATAGGCTATATAGTCTATACTAGCAATAGCTTAGCATATATAGAACTAGGCTGTATCACAGGGGCTAGATAGTATTTTTTTCGGACGCACTTCTGTGGGCTGTATAGCACAATGTCATTGTTTCTGACAATTTTTGTGCCTCTGACTAGGGATGTTAAAGGTATCGTCAGCTGGGCACTCGCCTATCTGTCACCATGTTAACCTTTGATGTTACAAACTGCGTTAAAACAGCCCAGAATTTATTAGAAAGGCAAAAAACTAGAATTATTAAATCCAATAATATCAATCTTACAAACAATATTAAAAAATTCAGATTTCTCTGCATAATATTTCTTTACGAACGATTTATTTCTTGTTGTTTGTTTGCTTCTGACTGAAAAATCGACGCCATCTTGAGAGAAACGCATCACATGGCTGCTGCAAATTTAGCTCGGATCACATTATTTTCATTAAAATATTTGAAAACAATGCCCTTTTGTAATCATTTGAGGTCCTTAAAGGGGATGATATATTTTTCCGTGTAATTTATTGGTAATTTAATTGCTTTCATCGTAATTTAAAATCACTAATGTTTAGTAACGAATAATTTACTTCAGATTGAATGGGACCTCCCAGGACCATATTTTTAAAAGAATTTAACCATCTCAGTATAATTAAAAAACAACAAAATGTTAATAGTCCTAAGCGAATCTTTGCGATAACTAATTCCGTATTGATAGCCAGAAGGCGAGTTGATATTTCCACAACATTCTCATTTCCTCACCGATATTTAAATTATGACTTTGATTTTCCGGTCTTTTAAATCGTGCAATTGACTCGGACATAAAAGTTTTAAATCACGTACTTTTAACGCTTGCAAGTGACCTCGATTAGCAAAAAGAAACAAAACCTTCGCTAAAAATAAACCGATTAAATCAACTGATTACAAAACTCGTCTGCCTGATGCAACTTTGACGGAAGCATAAGCCAAAATACTTATGAAATCATAGTTAAGTGTATGTTTTCTAGTGACATTCTTAATTTTTGAAAGACCACCTGAAAAATAAAAAAAAAAGGCAGATTTTGACAGACGCTTTTGCTGACGGTGGTCCTACTCAAAGAGCTGCAACTTTTGAATGACTCCAAGCATTGAAAAAATAATTACATCATTGTGTTTCTACTAAAAATACCTTTCTCGTGATATACAACACATGCTTGATTTTTTTATTTTTTTTATTTGCTTGACATCCCTACTGCGAGTGTGACTGTGCCATATGTCTACAAGTGAAACCGAATAAACCTTTTATTATTTGTGAGGAGAAAAAAAGTATGTTTCATACAGAAAAAATCAACTTGTATATTACATTAGTCATATTTGTTAAGGCATTACATTTTGTCAGTTGTTTCAGCAATTTTTGTGGACATATGATATTCCCACATCATCAACACCAGGGGATGTCATTGGGATAGGGGATGAAATCGGCAAATAACATGCTAGAAAATGACCGATTTTACCATTCGATGTATTTCGGGATTTTATAATAAGTAAAGGAATTCTCGTCCAGTTCTAACCCGAATAATCCGGTCGTTATATTACGCTCCCGCTGGTCGTCCAGCGATAGTGCCGATAGAGGGCGCAGTATTATTCGAATTAGTCCAGTTCGCGTATATCGAGAAACTTTTAATGTGGAACTTCGGAGTTAAAAAGTCTTTTGTAAAGGAGGTAAAAAAGGGAAGGGTCTAAAACGCGGAAGTGTGAAAACAAAGAAGTCCAAAATGGGTACTTGAAAGGTCATATCATGAAAAGTACTCAACCTAGGATAAAAACCTAAACGGATTCTTAAAGCTATTGTTAATATATATCTGTTAAAGGAATAAATACTAAAATATTTTATTATTTAGGTACTTAAAAGTTGACGGGAAATGTAAAAAATGAGAACAGACAATGAACAAAATTTCCACTTTGATCTCAAATTTCTCAAAATTCAAAGACCCCGGTCAAAAACCGTTTAAATATTCTTAAAGACAATTGTATACTCTATCAGACGATATAAATATATGTTTGTTAAAATATTAGATAAAAGCACAATCTTGACCGGAAACGTACCTTTTCAGAGATAGCCATCGGCTAATTTTCAACTTTGATCGCAAATTTCTTAAAATTCAATGAACCCGGTCAAAAACCGTTTAAATATTCTTAAAGACAATTTTATACTCTATCAGACGATATAAA
>MJUT01050107.1:69341-79705 GCA_002080005.1 Gigantidas platifrons | reverse complement strand
TAAAAATACCTTTCTCGTGATATACAACACATGCTTGATTTTTTTATTTTTTTTATTTGCTTGACATCCCTACTGTGAGTGTGACTGTGCCATATGTCTATAAGTGAAACCGAATAAACCTTTTATTATTTGTGAGGAGAAAAAAAGTATGCTTCATACAGAAAAAATCAACTTGTATATTACATTAGTCATATTTGTTAAGGCATTACATTTTGTCAGTTGTTTCAGCAAATTTTGTGCACATATGATATTCCCACATCATCAACACCAGGGGATGTCATTGGGAAAGGGGATGAAATCGGCAAATAACATGCTAGAAAATGACCGATTTTACCATTCGATGTATTTCGGGATTTTATAATAAGTAAAGGAATTCTCGTCCAGTTCTAACCCGAATAATCCAGTCGTTATATTACGCTCCCGCTGGTCGTCCAGCGATAGTGCCGATAGAGGGCGCAGTATTATTCGAGTTGGTCCAGTTCGCGTATATCGAGAAACTTTTAATACGGAACTTCGGAGTTAAAAAGTCTTTTGTAAAGGAGGTAAAAAAGGGAAGGGTCTAAAACGCGGAAGTGTGAAAACAAAGAAGTCCAAAATGGGTACTTGAAAGGTCATATCATGAAAAGTACTCAACCTAGGATAAAAACCTAAACGGATTCTTAAAGCTATTGTTAATATCTATCTGTTAAAGGAATAAATACTAAAATATTTTATTATTTAGGTACTTAAAAGTTGACCGGAAATGTAAAAAATGAGAACAGACAATGAACAAAATTTCCACTTTGATCTCAAATTTCTCAAAATTCAAAGACCCCGGTCAAAAACCGTTTAAATATTCCTAAAGACAATTTTATACTCTATCAGACGATATAAATATATTTTTGTTAAAATATTAGATAAAAGCACAATCTTGACCGGAAACGTACCTTTTCAGAGATAGCCATCGGCTAATTTTCAACTTTGATCGCAAATTTCTTAAAATTCAACGAACCCGGTCAAAAACCGTTTCAATATTCTTAAAGACAATTGTATACTCTATCAGACGATATAAATATCTTTTTGTTAAGGTATTAGATAAAAGCACAATGTTGACCGGAAACCTACCTTTTCAGAGTTAGTCACTGGCAATTCTTGTAATTCAATACTCTATCTTACTTATTAATTACATATAATTCCATTACTCCGCCAAATTTAACAATTTATATTATATATTTAACTTTATTAAATTCTGTTTACT
This sequence comes from Gigantidas platifrons, assembly GCA_002080005.1. Taxonomy (NCBI): domain Eukaryota; kingdom Metazoa; phylum Mollusca; class Bivalvia; order Mytilida; family Modiolidae; genus Gigantidas; species Gigantidas platifrons. The sequence continues at coordinate 78,468 of MJUT01050107.1, read as the reverse complement.
ACCATTGGGCACTTGTTTCAAAGTTAAACTGAAATAATGTTTTATTTGTAACAGGTAATAAACAGGAAATTGTTGAAACAACACCTGTCAGCTCTGAAATAACATCGGTAAATATCAAAGACGATAAAACAGTAATTAAGAAAGAATTTGACGAAACGGTTAATCAGGCACCAGTTATAAATTTTCCTGTATTTAATACTGATAGCAGTCAGCAAAGTTTGGCAAGATTTATAGTGGAAAATAATTTAATAACTTTAGTTCCCCAACAAGGTGCTTTCGTTGTAAATGGTCAAAAAGGAAAATATTGTGTTACATTATTCCCAAAAGAAACTTGTCAATGTGTATCTACTTCAACATGTTACCATATTTTGGCAGCTAAAATGAGCATATGTTTGGAAGCAATTCAGAAAAACAGGGTAGTTAATTTACGGGCTCTTTCAAAGAATAGTAAGAAAAAAATAGATAAAACATCAGGCAGAAAACAACCTAGGGTTAATGATTATGAAATTGAATTTGAACCGGTGTTGCAGGCAATATTGTCCGGCCAGCCAGATTGTCCGACCGGGTCGTATTGCCTAGGCTAAACCGTCCGGTCGAACATTTGAGACTAGGCGGAATAGTCCGGGTCCAGGCAATATGGTCCGGTCTGTTATCACAAAAGGTACGCTAAAAATACAAAACAAATTTATGACAAATACTATGCATTTTATACTTTATTTACACAAGGAAACAAAAAATGATTGTAAAGTTTATTTTATTTCCTGCAAATGCAACAAAGTTGCGTTGGGCAGTTCGTTTTGGATCCCCAAGCATTTTACATGGAACCATTCCATGCATCTGTCACAACCTATGACTTCATTTACCGAAGGTTGTTGACAGATGGGACAGTTGTACATGCACCATCAACATCATCTACTTTTATCTTTACTAAAAAAATATTATAAGCAATTAATGATGAAAAGATAAGCATACTTGTTCTGCAGATACATATTTGCAAATTAATAAGGCAAAGCTTGTTATATAGGTCTCGTCCTTTTCTCAAGAAATTCATTGGTAGATACATGTGTACCAAGACCTTATGGACAAATATTCAGTCCCAGTTTCGGAAAATCATACAGGATGGCCTTAGATATAGATTTTGGGAACTATTTGACTACTGAATTTTCTCGACATTTTTAATTATGTTTATTGCTTCCATCGGCAATTGCCCAGATAATATGTAAACTAGTACTAATTATTACTAATTCTGGCAAATCACAAGTCATTCATGTCATTATTGAATATTCCGATAAATGAAGAAAATTATGAATGATCTTGATATTCCTTGTCTATTGCATACTTCAGACGTGCGTTATAAACACTCTCTTCCATGTTTGCCAAATAATTTACTTAACAGATTCGTTCAATATATACTATATCCTTTAAGACGTGTTCACCGAATACTGTGTCTTGTGGCGATTGTAAGGAAATTTAACCCTAATTTGCATCTGAACTCTTTTGATCCATGAAACAAAGGCCGGACAAAATTGCCTAGGGTCGGAATAGATTGCCTAGGCTGAATCGTCCGGCCCGGATGATACTGCCTAGACAATTATGTCCGTGCGGACAATCTGGCCGTCGGACGTTCTAGCCTGATACACCGGCTCCAGATTCGGCCTTTACTATAAACACTCCTTTAAAACAAAATGTAATGAAAACACCATCTATACAGTTGGTACTATTAAATCCACCCCCAAAAAAATGAATGAGGTGTCAACTCCGAAATCAAAAAGAAAAATAGATTTAAGTGCAATTGTTGAAGAAGAAAGTGATACGAACTTCCCGATATTTTAAATGTAAGAGAAAAAATAGATGATATATTGATTCCAACAAATCTCTACCAGTGAAAAAACGTAAAATAGGAAAAGTTACTGTTGAAAACAATGAAATAGAAAAACAGAAAAATGATTCCCAACAACAATGGATTGGTTATTGTAAAATACAACATAAACATGAAATTCTAAATAAAGAGTATTTATGCTCTGATGTTATTATTACGGCTCAAAATCTATTAAAAATTAAATTCCCAGACATAAATGACTTTCAGGAAACAACACTAGCCCCTGTAAAATCAAATGGAAAATGGGTAAGTCACAACGGGTTTTTACCACAGGATCCATCTAGTGTACAAATACATCATAATGGTAATCAACATTGGGTATTGTCAATAGAACTTTCGAATGGTGAAATATATCTGTTAGACAGTTTAGCTTTAAATATTACAACTTCTTTGGAATACCAATTGGCAAAAATTTATGGCAAAATTATTAAAAAAAAAAACTTTTGATTTAATTACCAGAAACTCAGAAGCAGGACAATAGTATAGACTGGATTATTTTCTTTGGCCAATGAGGTTGAATTTTGTCAGTCTGGATTTAAAGGAGGAACTCTGGATTTAAAGGAGGAACTCATATAAAATTTGAACAAAAATATATGAGAGAACATCTAGTTCATTGTTTAGAAAAAGGTAATTTCTCTGCTTTTCCTAAAAATCATGTTGGATTTATTCCTAAAAATTATAAGATCAATACACATAAAATTGAAATAGACTGCAGAATGTGGAAAACCAAATATAATAGAAAATATGATAGGATGTGAGGGAATAAAAGGTAAAAAAAACTTTGCAATGTATGGAAGTATAGGTCTTGTGCAGGAAATAAAAACTTGAAAGGTAACACCTGGTATTGTATCAAACATCAGACTTGAAGAAAGTAAGTAAATCTGTCAGTGAATTTAATTATAAACAGTTAACAATTTAGAGGCAAGGAAATATCAATTAAACAGAAAATAATCAGAGATAAATAGAATAAAATAAAAAAGTTAAAAAAAAAAGAAAATCCTAATTGAAGAAGAATTAATGAAATCTAAGAAGGAAGAAATCTTAAATAAAACTGAATGAATATAGAAAAAGGATATTGATTAAAAAAGGGGGAAAAATGGAGAGAAAAAAACAATAACCCGCCTATGCCGGTCCCAAGTTCGGATGAAAAAGAGTGATGGTTGTTTTATTTTTATTGTTTCTTAATTCTTATTGATCTTTTCATAATGTATGATTTAATTGAGTAAATATCTTAGCTATAATTAATTGAATGATTAAACTGATTGACCTTTATGAATAATGTAATCTAGCTCATAATTTACTCTTTAGTCATTTTAATTAATGATATTGTTTTTGTATTGATCATATCCAATTAAAGATAATCATAGCTTTTGACAATCTGTTACAAATAAAACAATATTTCAGTTTAAATTGGAAACAAGTGCCCAATGGTAGTAAAAAGAATTTAATAAGGTCAAATATATAATATAAATTGTTAAATTTGGCGGAGTAATGGAATTATATGTAATTAATAAGTAAGATGGAGTATTGAATTACAAGAATTGTCAGTGACTAACTATGAAAAGGTAGGTTTTCGGTCAACATTGTGCTTTTATCTAATATTTTAACAAAAAGATATTTATATCGTCTGATAGAGTATAAAATTGTCTTTAAGAATATATAAACGGTTTTTGACCGGGTTCGTTGAATTTTAAGAAATTTGCGTTCAAAGTTGAAAATTAGCCGATGGCCAACTCTGAAAAGGTACGTTTCCGGTCAAGATTGTGCTTTTACCTAATATTTTAACAAAAAGACTTTATATCGTCTGATAGAGTTTAAAATTGTTTTTAAGAATATCTAAACGGTTTTTGACCGGGGTCTTTGAATTTTGAGAAATTTGAGATCAAAGTTGAAAATTAGCTGATGTCTAACTCTGAAAATGTGCGTTTCCGGTCAAGATTGTGCTTTTATCTAATATTTTAACAAAAATATATTTATATCGTCTGATAGAGTATAAAATTGTGTTTAAGAATATCTAAACGGTTTTTGACCGGGGTCTTTGAATTTTGAGAAATTGGAGATCAAAGTGGAAATTTTGTTCATTGCCCATTCTCATTTTTTACATTTCCGGTCAACTTTTAAGCACCTAAATAATAAAATATTTTATTATTCATTCCTTTAAAAGATAGATCTTAACAATAGCTTTAAGAATCCGTTTAGATTTTTTTACTAGGTTGAGTACTTTACAAGATATGACCTTTCGAGTCCCCATTTTGGACTTCCGTGTTTTCCCACTTCCGCGTTTTAGACCCTGCCGTAAAAAAGGACTATTTTATTTCCCGCCGTTGGACGCTCATTCATAATGGCGGGCTTTACTCTGTATTATTTTCCTTTGAAATAAACATTGATGCACGAAAATATTTTAAAAAAAATAATACCCACAGCTATTTATGTATTCTATCTAATATGACAAATAATAATTGGTTTATGTTACTGTAAATCTAACATTGACAGGTAGCATCCCAAATTGCCGATTCCCATATTGCCGAGTCAATTTTGCCGAATCCCATAATGCCGACTTTTGTTAAAAATGACTAAATTTCATAATCTTATTTTTTATTTTAAATATTCTGTCGCTGGGCCCTATACATCTGGCTCTTGCATGACCTGAGTAGTGGTTCTAGTAAATCATCTTCCACGGGTGGTGCGTCTGAAGACATGTACTGCTTGTACACTTCTTTCATTGGTATGGTTGGGTTATCTGCTGCTCTCTCGCAGAGATCTGATTTAATCTTAGCTGAAAGTGTGGCTTCCATATCAGGTCCATGGTCATGATAAGTAGATTTAAGTAGCTGCACGGCCAGGACAGCTCCTTACGGCACATTTCCAGTACTGTACATCAGCTGTGTTTTTCTTGTCTTTTGAATAACTGTAGCCATTGTGTAGAAGGTTGACGCCTCTGCCTTTCTTTATAATGATAGGAACATCCATGGTGATTTTTTTTAAAGAATGATTGTGCAGGCAGACAGAAGAACTTTTATACATGATTTAAATTAATCAAATTTGTTTGAAGTTAAATAATCACCTATGATAAGCTTGAATACTGTTGGTATAGTACTAGTTCATTTTTAGATTACCGAAATCATCAGTCAGCTCTAAATAATTTGCTATTGAACGACAATTTTTGGCATTTCTTTTTTCTTTCTTACTTAGTAAAACTCTGAATAAACATTTACTTATTTGTAGTTTAATTCCATTGTTCTTCAATTGTTTGAGTAATGAGTATCGGCATCTCCTATTCATCAATCAGTATGCATTTGATTATGGTTTTTCTAATTCAAATTGCGCGAAAAATTACTGCTTTCAATAAAATATGTACACATCACCAATATTCTTTTTTAAATAAAAAATAATGTAATGAAATTTTGTCATTTTTAACAAAAGTCGGCAATGGGAATCGGCAATCTGGTACTAATTCCATTGACACAGGAAAAATACCTTCGCTGTTAGGTGATTTTAATATAGATCTACTCAAGTGCTCACCATATCACCCCTTCTCTAGAACAGTTGAAAAATTTGGGTTATTTAATGTTGTTGATGAACCAACTAGAATTACTGCTACATCTTCAACATTACTTGATCCTATTTTCATCAATAATCTTGACATTCTGCACAATACTACTGTGATTCCAGATTTTTGTAGTGATCACTGCCCTTCTGTAATTGAGATTAACTTCAGATCATTGAGAGAGAAGTCATATACAAAAACTATATGGGACTTTAAAAATGCTGACTATCAATCCATAAGAAATCAGCTTGACTTGTTTGACTGGAACAACAAAATAAGTGACATTAACAATACTAGCATCATTAATGAAATAATTAATGAAAAAATCACTACATGTATGATCAATTCTATTCCCCAAAAGACTATTAGAGTTCGTCCTAAAGACAAACCATGGATGAATATCAGGATAAGACTTGGAATCAGGCAGCGGAACAGAATTAATAAAAAAGCAAAAAGTAGTAATAATCCAGAACATTGGCGTAAATACAGAGAAAAACGAAACGAAGTTATTACATTGACTAGAGAGGCTAAAAATAATTATTTAAGTAAACTTCAGAATACTTTAGTAGACAAGTCTATTCCTCCTAGAAAATGGTGGAGAATAGCAAAATCTATTTGTCAGTTTAAAAACCAAAACACAACGTCTAGTCCTATTAAAGTAAATAATAATATTTATACACATCCAAAAGATAAGGCAAATGCTCTGAATGACTATTTTACATCTGTTTCCTCCAATGATTTTGACATTAATCTTCCAGACTTAGCCCCTCTCTCGCCTTGCGTACTGTCTGATATAATAATTACTGAACAGGATGTTGCTGACCAGTTTCAGATATTAAATATTAATAAGCCAGCAGGCCCTGATAATCTTCCTTCCAAATTCTTGAAAGCTATTTTCCAATCATTGGTCACTCCTATTACAATTTTATTTAATAAAACAATACAACTTGGACAGGTTCCCAATGATCGGAAAAGTGCTAATGTGTCTGCAATATACAAGGGTAAAGGTGATAGTGACAACCCCACAAACTACCGACCAATATCCGTTACCAGCTGTTTTGGAAAAATTTTGGAAAAAATTATCTACAAAAACTTATTCAACTACATGTATATATATCACAATAAAATTTTATCGTACAACCAGTCTGGATTCAGAACAAAAGATTCTACTATAAACCAGTTACTAGTAATTTATAATGCCATTATTAAAAACTTAGATATTGGTAAAGATGTACGGTTCATCTTTTGTGATATCTCAAAGGCCTTTGATCGTGTTTGGCATCAAGGTCTTATTTTTAAGCTTCGTAAATACGGTATTTGTGGAAATGTTTTAAAATGGATTGATAGTTTTTTAAGTGGTAGGAAACAGCGGGTAAATATTGAAGGATACTTCTCCAGCTGGAAAACTGTTAATGCTGGGGTTCTCCAAGGGTCAACTCTGGGCCCATTTTTGTTCTTATTATTTATAAATGATATAGAGAATGAGGTCTTAAATAATGTAAAAATGTTTGCTGATGATACATCCCTCTACTGTGTAGTAGATGATCATGACACAGCAGCTGATTCATTAAATCAAGATCTTGAATGTATGCATCAATGGTCTAAGGATTGGGGTGTTACCTTCAATACAGCTAAAACTAAATCTACAAAAATGTATGTTATTCACTAGGAGAAATAACTTGAATGTACCTCCTCTCTATCTTCATGGGTCAATATTAGGGGATAGTGATTCTCATAAACATCTTGGTGTCACCTTAACGGCTTCTGGGAAATGGAAGGACCATATCAGTGAAATTTATTCCAAATCATGTAAAAGAATTAATATATTAAGATTGGTTAAATATAAATTAGATCGAAAATCACTAGAGAGATTATATTTTGGATTTATTCGGCCTATCCTGGAGTATGGGGGATAGTTTGCGATTATTGTAGCAATGAGGAATCTGATTTATTAGAAAAAGTCCAAATTGAAGCAGCACGAATCATAACTGGGCTCAGAAAGGGAACTTCTCACAATAAATTATACACTGAACTAGGTTGGGAGACACTAAAGGTGCGTCGAAGGAAAAGTAAGCTTATTTTATTACATAAATCACTTAATGGAGAAACACCAGAATACCTTTTAGATGAAATCCTTTTGCATTTAAACGAAAATATGCATTATAACTTGAGAAATAATCGATTCTTTAACCTCCCGTCTTGTCGTACTTCTTCTTATAAAAACAGTTTTTACCCTAGTGTGCTTGATCAATGGAATCAGCTTGATGTTGACATTCAGAATCTTCAGGGTGGAGCAATGTTCAAAAAGCAAATTAGTCAAGAAATCTGTGTTCCCCCTCCTTATTTTGAGTATGGGCAGAGAAAGCTAAATATATTACATTGTCAGTTGCGAAATTTGGCAAGTAATCTGAAACATCACTTGTTTTGTCACACCTGTCAGACAGTGCGCAGTGTGGGTGTGGGGATGACACTGAAGATAACTTTCATTATTTCTATGTATGTCCGTATTTTATACAACAAAGATTTGCTTTGTTTTCTACTTATAAAATATTCTGATTCCTCATTAATATAAACACTTTTGTATATTCAATATTACTACTATATATTCTGATGTCCATTCTTATTGTGGGAGAACACTTACATAGCATGTTTCTTTTAATGTGACAAATAAAATCATAAAATATCAATTATTTTCATTAAATATAGTCTGCTCAATTTTTTTTTCATAAAACATGTAAATTTACACCTGAAATGTTCAGTGTCATCTACGCCACGGTAACTAAATCTGAACATTGCCATTACATTCGATGCGGCGATACTGCAAAGTTTCTTTATATGCAGTTTCAGCTTCTGACGAATAATCCTAACCTAGCCAGGCAATGATCAGTGTTAACATAGAATATGAAATTAACACGCAAAATTACCGACTGGGTCGGAGCAGTCGTAAATCGTAAATCGTTAAATACAAACGTTGAATGTACATCATTACATTGAGGAATCATGCCATTCCATCACTTACAGGTTAACAACTTGTAAATATCATACCCATTTTCTTTTGTGTTTATGTCGTTGTTAAAAAGAAACTGTATTGGTTATAAGAATCTTTCTAAATAAACAACAAAATTTTACTTAAAAAATCTACCTCCTTTTCTCTTTATTGAAAGGAAATCTATCCAGATAAAAAAAAAAAACGGAACCGCCACGATATATACTATAACTGAAATATTGTTTTAAACAACATTAAACAAACAAACTAAAAACGGTGGAAATGTGCGCTTTATAAAACGTAATTATGAAATATTATACAAGGAAAAATCTCAGTGACATGATACTTTTTGGCACCCATGCAACTACATGCATGTAGACTGACCAAGAAAACAAACACACTGAATTTGTGCTACAATGTTCAATTTTCAATTTCTTGACAGTATTTGACATCAAATATACAAAAAGTCCAAGAATTCCAAATTTAAAGCGGAAAGTCGATATATCATCAAATTTTAATGGGGTGTTCCATTAGTTTAAGTTGGAACTATTTATAGACGTTATATTCATGGAAAATACTGCGATGTGAAATAAATGTCCATGCACGAGAAAACAATCTACTGTAATGTATCGTGGTTACTCACGGGTGTACGGGACAGACGAGTATTTTGAAAGTGGGGGAGGGGGCACAACATATATTTTACCTCCAAATATAG
>MJUT01050107.1:40475-63130 GCA_002080005.1 Gigantidas platifrons | reverse complement strand
ACACGAAAGTTACAGGGAAGACACGAAAGCGAGAAATAAGGCAAAGTCGATAATCACGAGAGAAAGAAAGAATAAAGAGAAGCAAATAGACGAAACTGCAAAAACCAACTGCAAAAGTTTCTGGTCATATGTCAACAGTAAGAGAAAAACTAAGTCAGGAGTATCAGAATTACACACAGTCCAGGATGGTAAAACCGTCATTGCAACAACTGATATAGAAAAAGCAGAAATTCTGGCTGGATATTTTAGCAGTGTATTCACAAATGAGAATGACAATGATATGACCATGTTAGAGAATGTACCCTACGAAGAAAGATCAAGAAACGAAAACTTTACTGTAAAGGAAATAAATAAACTGTTGAAAGAGTTGAATATCACAAAGTCGCTAGGGCCAGATCAGATACAACCTAAAGTGTTGAATGAATTAGCAGACACTATTGATAAACCACTTAGTATGATTTTCAATGAATCATTTAAATCAGGGAAAGTGCCAGAGGAATGGAAAGTCGGACAAATCACAGCACTATTTAAAAAGGGGAGCAAAAATTCAGCATCCAATTATAGGCCAGTAAGTCTAACAAGTATAATCTGCAAACTAATGGAAAAATTAATTAGGAAGAGAATACTTGAGCATATGGATAGATATAACTTATTTAGCAATAAACAGTTTGGCTTTTTGGGTGGCAGATCAACAGTCATACAATTACTGATAGTGCTGGACCAATGGACCTCCATTATAGACGATGGTGGGGTTATCGATACTATCTATACTGACTTTATGAAAGCCTTTGATAAGGTACCACACCAAACGACTCTTAAATAAGCTGAGCTCATATGGAATTAGTGATCAAACATGTAAATGGGTTAGAAATTTTCTAAATGAGAGAAAACAACGAGTGCAGCTTAACGGATCGTTTTCCAAATGGCATGATGTGACCAGCGGTATCCCTCAAGGATCAGTTTTGGGCCCGGTGTTATTTGTGATATTCATAAATGACTTACCTCTAGAAGTAAATTCGGAAGTTTACATGTTCGCAGACGATACCAAGCTTTATAAGGAAATAGAAAGCCAAAGTGATGAGGAGATCTTACAAGTCGATATCAATAAACTGTTTCAATGGAGTGACAAATGGCTATTAAGATTCCATCCTGATAAATGTAAAGTATTGACATTTTCTGGCAAGAAACGAAAAGACAGAACAGTAGATTATACAATGCACACATATTCCGGTGGAGAAGTTCATCTTGAAAATGTAGAATGTGAAAAGGATATAGGGGTTACCATAGATAATCATTTAAATTTTGAGAAACATATACAGAATCAAGTAAATAAGGCAAATCAACTGGCTGGGCTAATACGAAGATCCTTCAAGTATCTAGATATGAAATCTTTTTGTTTGTTATTTAAAGCACTTGTTAGACCCCACCTTGAATATGCTAGCAGTGTATGGAATCCCTACAAGATGAAAGATATAGAAGCCCTGGAAAATGTACAGAGAAGGGCCACGAAAATGCTACCAGATATGAAAGAATTATCATACGAGGAACGCCTGATAAAACTTAAATTACCAACTCTGAGATTTAGAAGATGTGCGTATTATAGACCACATCCAGATGATGATATTTCTCTTGAACCTTTGAGTCAGTCACTCGGTAGAATCAACCCTAGCTCAAAATCAGTCATTATTGTTGGAGGAGATTTTAACCTTGGCCATATGGATTGGGAAACCTTAAGTGTATTCCCAGGAAAACCAAATCAAAAACAACACCAACAGTTTTTAGATATAATAAATGACAATTCGCTTACTCAAGTAGTTAATAAAACAACACGCCAAGACAAAACATTAGATCTTATTTTAGCAAACTATCCAGCAACAGTAAATAAAGTAGAAACATTGCCTCCCATTGCTGACCATGACATTGTTTATATAGAATGTATAACTTCTTTAAGAAGATGCCAACCAAAACCAAGAAAAATATTTAAATACTCAAAAGCAAATTGGGAAAATATAAACAAAGACTTGGGTAACTTAGAAAAAGAAATAAAAGATAAATATTCAGACTCTGATGTCAACACAATCTGGAACTTACTAAAAAATGAAATACATCGATCAGTGACAGAAAACATCCCTCAGAAAATGCTTAAACATCAAAAGAACCTTCCATGGATAACTAATGAAATAAAAACAAAAATGTCAAAATACAAAAAGAAATATAAAAAATTAAAACGTAGAGGCAAGTGTAAAGATTCTAAACTTAAACAAATGAAAGCGAACATACAAAAAGAACAGAGAACAGCATATTGGCAGTACATAGAACAAATGATATGTAATATACCAGTTGACGATGACAAAACACCAACATCTTCAAAGTTTCCAAAAAATCTATTTCTTACATAAAGAGACAAAAATCTGAAAGTTCAAACATAGCAACATTACGACAAAATGGTCAATTACATTCTGACACTAAAACTAAAGCAAACATTCTTAATGAACAGTTTCAAAAGGCATTTACACCAGCAACTGATGACCCAGTACCAAACAAAGGGCAGAGTCAACATCAACAAATGCCTGATATTAACATCACTGAAAATGGAATTAATAAGTTGTTACAAAATATAAATATCCACAAAGCATCTGGACCAGATAATATACATGGCAGAATACTTAAAGAGTGCAGTACACAAATAGCACCTATTTTAACTACATTATTTAGTTTGTCACTCAAAACCGGTAAAATTCCAGATGACTGGAGATATGCTAGTGTCTGTCCTGCATTTAAAAAAGGTGATAAAAACAACCCTATAAATTATAGACCAATCTCACTCACATGTATCAGCTGCAAACTTTTAGAACATGTTGTAGCAAGCAGTATCATGAAACATTTAGAATACAATAATATATTATACGATCTTCAGCACGGGTTCAGATCATCCCGTTCTTGCGAAACACAACTAGTATCATTCATTCAAGACCTGACCAAATCATCAGATAAAAACATCCAAACTGACCTCATAATAATGGACTTCGCTAAGGCTTTCGACAAAGTGTCACATAAACATCTCATGTACAAAATCAGCTATTATGGTATAAACTGCAATGCTTTTCACTGGATAAAAGACTTTCTTACAGACAGAACACAAATGGTTATCCTTGAGGGAGAAACATCTAACAAAATACCTGTAACATCTGGTGTCCCTCAAGGAACAGTACTTGGACCTATATTATTTCTCATATTCATCAACGATCTAGCAGAATACATCCAACACAGCACTCTCCGTTTATTTGCAGATGACAGCATCATATACAAACAAATAAAAAACAAAGAAGATGCAATAAAACTCCAACAAGATCTTGATGCTGCAGGTCAATGGGAACAAGACTGGCTCATGCACTTCCACCCAGACAAATGTACAGTATTAAGTGCAACACAAAAGCGGAAAACAATCTCGCATACATACCAACTGCATGGGCACACACTAGAGAAAGTTGACTCTGCAAAATATTTAGGCATTACCATTCAGAATAACTTAAAGTGAGACAAACATATCAACACCATGACAGCTAAAGCTAATCAGTCACTAGGATTCATTAAAAGAAATTTAAAAGTACATTCACCAGCCATCAAAGAACATGCATTCAAAGCTTTAGTCCGACCAAAATTGGAATATTGTAACACCATTTGGGACCCACACACACAACAGCAAAAACTTCAAATTGAAAAAATTCAACGGAGAGCGGCCCGCTATGTCAGTAACAGGTACCACAATACAAGTTCTGTAACAGATATTATGTCTGACTTGAATTGGGCCCCACTTGAGGTGCGCCGCATAAGGTACAGACTCATATTCTTTTACAAAGTCATACACCATTTAGTTGCCATACCATATTCAAATCTATTAATTCCAGTTGACACCAGAACCAGACACACAAATCCAAATTCATTCAGGCACATACAGACATCAAAAGACTGCTACAAATACTCATTCTTCCCCAGGTCTATCACACTTTGGAATCAACTGCCTACAACATTTACCACTGCAGACACAGTTGACGGTTTCAAGAGCATGATTCCAGTATCTGCCTTGATTCCAATTTTCACACCATAATCACTCATACTCATAGTAGTTATCAAATGTATATAGTTTTAACCTTTGATTTATTGTATATATGTTAAACTTTATATATAACTAAATTTGATACGGCGCTCGGCCAATAATCTTCAGTAGTGAAGGATGGCTAGAAATGTAAAGAAGAAGAGGCGATATGATTGAAAGTTCAACCTATAAGATAGTCACAGGAGTATATGACAAGAGAGTAACAGAAAACATATTGCCATTAAATCATAATACTAGAGGGTACTCGTTGAAATTAACCAAACAACGATCCAGGCTAGATATCAGGAAATACTATTTCACAAATAGAGTAGTGGATGACTGGAACAATCTGCCGGAGGAAGTAATTTCGGCTAAAAATGTTAAAACATTCGAAAACAGGCTTGACAAATTATGGGAAGACCATCAAATGAAATATAATTTCACTCAAACCATCAATGGAACCGGAAGAAGACAAATTATAAATAGAATGGAAAACGTAGAGCCAAATATAGAGGAGCAAGCTGATCTCCTGCGTTTGGAAAACACTTAGGTAGACTTAGGTAGGTAGGTAGACTGATTCTGATCCGAACTTAACAGCAGCTCGCTGGTAAAATTTGGCCCATAATTTGATTATATTTTATTTCACATCCAAAATTTCACAAGAAGACGTATGTTGAATGTAAAATAATATAAACCTCCTTGTGAAATTCTATATTTCAAACTATTACATCCATATTTTGTCACAATATATCCATAAATAAATGTCTGGAAAACTCATTTACCTAACACGATATACAAATCTAGCAACATTTTTTGGCTGTAATGGTTGAGTATATAGCCAAGGGAGATAATCGTTTCCAAAGCCTGTCAACACTTTAAAACAGGAAGTTTACATTCACTTTTTACTTATAATTAGTTTCGTAATTTTTATATAGCCATTCATCAAATTATAATCTCAAAACATTATTGTAATACAAACGATATTTTGGCATGTTGTTAATGTTTCACTATATTTAGAGAGAGAAAAAAAAAAAAATAACACGAAATACGAAACTAATTTGTCAACAGAATTTATTACAATTTTCTGTCTGCCAGAAAAAAAACTCCCTGGTTACACGACGGTAAAACCGTTAAACCAGTTTGTGCCTTTGGTATTTCACAATGGTAACTTTAGTAACGCAACTTATGTTTTTACTTCTTTCTCCAAATATTATCAGAAGCATTTTCATTTGTAAAATACGTGGGTGTTTAGAAGAATTTTATCACCTGATTATAAACCATTAAAACAAGCAAGGCATGTAAGGGTGTGTCTTAACTCTTTTCCAATTTTTCAAAGCTTTCAATATTCTCTGTAAACCTGGCATTAAACAATCTAACAGTCCACTGGCACTCTGTCATCATATGGACCATCAGAAAACTGGCAGAGGACCATAAGGGCTACATTTCTGCAGCTAATTATAATTACAATATACTACAATGACTACAATAAATGAATAAGACTGTTTATCACATATTTGTACGTTATCCGTACCGTTTTGCTTGTGTGATAAACGAAGACGTTCCCGATCCATATCAGTGCACGGGGCAAATAACCGGTTATTGTGCCCTGTGTCGATGACGTCATTGTGAGAAGTAAGCAAACATCATACAAAAAAAACGATAAAATGAAGATGAAAAATATCAATACAAAACGTAAAATTGAGAGTAACATTGACCTGGCAAGAATTTTTTTTTCAGCGCGCACGAAATTCAAACAGGATTACGAACCCGATTCCTTGAAATGTATCCAAGCTTCCATCAGTAGATATCTTAGTGATGGCGAATGTAGATATTTACGCCATCGTATCGACTATTGAGAACTATGAAAATAAAACAGTTAGTCTAATTTTCATCAGTAATAACTCTGTCCAGTCAACGGATACTAATAATAACTCTAATAAGTAAACCGCTATCGTTTTGGCTCCCATTTTGCTCAACTCCAAAATAACACAATTCCCATACTCAAATATCCAGGGAAATGTGACAATAATTTTTTATGACACAAATGATATGAATTGGAAGTCTGATTTATACAATGTAATTGCTGAAAAGTTATGTTCAATACCTGTGATAAATACGGTGAATTATTTTGTTGATTTTTACACGTTATTTATTTTGTTGTTATGTTGATGAATAAACATAAATTCAATATTCATTTACAATTTATTTATTTGAGTCATGGTTAAATATTTGATAAACAGATTATAACATAGCCTTTTCCATATAGGTCCTGGTATCATCCCTCGACCCATATCAGCCCACGGCTCTCGCCTTGGGCTGATATGAAAGTCTCGGGATGATACCGGGACCGATATGGAAATGGCCATGTTATAATCTACAAATGTATATATATTTCTAAGTTCTAATCTTTTACGTTTTTGTTTTTGGTTATATTTATTGTGGGAATCGCATATAGACATGTACAAAATCACAATTTTTCTGCAGTAGCCAGTACTTACTTTCTGAAATTGTATTTCAAATCATTGACATTTGACTGTTTAATTCAATAGCATTCAGTAGTCTAAAGGCAGTTAGAGCATTTTTCTGATGAACTGGGTGCAAATTTTAGCAGTATTTTAGTTCAGTTTATTGGTAATTCATACATTTTTTCTTTTGTTCTCACCAATTGGTACTGTCAACTGACTTGTCAACGAACTGATGCTGAAATTTATCATCATGTTATGACGTTACTGATGATAACAATCACTTCAGTTTTGAATGTGTCAACATTCATTATCACTAGTATCAGAGCTCATCCTAACAGACTTGCTGCATTGCTAGTGATAATGTCTTTATCAACCTTCATTACTGCCGTTATTCTATATAAATGATCTCATATTGGTGGAATTACGTGTAATTATTACATACTTAGTTAAAATAAAGGCATTTTTGTATGACCAATATGACCGGAAGTAAGCTGTCCATATTTTCACACCCCGGGAAAATAACCGGTTATTGGATTACTACAAGATCATTTCCATATTGGCCCCGGCCAATATGGGTGTCTCTTTTCTAGCTATATATATATAGATGTTGGAAGTTTGTAATAAATAGTTTAATACATGGGCATTTCCATATTGCACTGGTTATCATCCCTCGACCCATATTGGCCCTCGACTTTGTCTCTGGCCAATATGGGTATCTGAGGATGATAACCAGGCCAATATGGAAATGCCCATGTATTAATCTGCAGGGATAGAAATTGGGAAGTTCAAGCTGATAGCCCAGACAAGATTTTTGATAAAAAATGTCTAAATGTTTAACTAAATAATAGGTAAAAGTTTAGTAGCCCAGACCAAAATCTAGGGGCCATGGGCGACTGGGCCCCTGTTAATTTCTGTTCCTGACCTGTATATCTAACTAGCTACCATATGTTTACGACCATGGCAGTACTTGCTTACTAATATCCTCTTCATCTGAGATGGGAATTAAGGAATCAACTATTTTCCACCATCTTCCTCTGTCCTGTGCAATGTACTGAGCCTGGCCCATAAAAAACCCATTTCCTCCAGCTCTGATGTTATTGTTATTGTCCTCCTCCATGTTGTTCTTGGTCTGCCTCTTTTTCTCTTGCCAGGTGGTTTCCAGTGTAGGGTAACCAGGGTTTCCTCTGGGTTTAATTTTTTTTTAGCCAACACTTGAGCCAAAAACTAAATTTTTGAGCCACTTTAAAATATTTTGAGCCATAAATACTTAAAATAATTTTTGGCACTAACAACGCACATAAATATTAATCATTTATTTATTTTCTTACTGCATACATGTACATGTTAAAACAATATTATAAGGGTACATGTACTTTTTGAAATGCAATAGCACAATAATGTTTCAGTTACTATTACAACCATAAAAGACAAGTAGATAAAAAATATGATATAACACTCTGTTGTTTAAGTTACTATCATAACCATAAAAGGCAAGTAAGCAAAATACAGACTGTAAAAACTGTTCTGTTTTTTTTTTAAACTGAACAAATTCTCCTCTGCTTTCGTGATGACCCTGCTTCCATTGTTCTCGGAAATTCCTTGTCACTTTTTTAGTCACAGATGCAGATTTAGGCTTGTCTGCAATCTCTGGAACATCATCGGCAGGCCTTGATTCTTCCTGCAGTGCATCTTCAGTTTGCACTGCCTGCTTGCCATGGCCCCATAATTCGGACAGTTTCATTACTTTTCCCAGAGTATTACTTTCAAAAACTAATTTTCTTTTCCGTCCCATTTTAAAAACGTAAAATGGAGTTAAAAATTTCGATGCGTTTAAAACGATAGTGCTAAAATAAATGACAAGTTTCTTAAAATTATATTTAAAAGAATTCACGAACTGACAGAGAGAAGTCATTCACCCAAGACCATTAATTAACACCTTTGTTTGACTTACCTTTTATGTATTTTACAAGTTAATTATCCTATCAACAGATAAACATTACGAACAGCTGATTATCGATTTTCTGTCACTTGATCAGTTCATGGGTAACATTCGAAGCTTTCCGAATAGCGTTATGGGCGTTCCGAAGTAACGAACTAGAAAATGACCGCGATGAACATTCGAAATCTTTTGCACCACATTTTTGAGCCAAAATCATAGATTTTTCGTCAAATGCACAAATGGAGCACGCCAGCGGAAACCCTGCGGTAACTTTAGCATTTCTATTGGGTGCCATATACATTCTCAACACATGTCCGAGCCATCTAAGGCATCTTATTCGTCCCTGCTTTATCTCCCCAACAATGTCGAAAGCATTTGCGTTTTTAAGGACATGTAAATCTTTGTTACTTATCTTGTTGGGCCAGAAAATTCTATTGATCTTGTGTAGGCAGCTATCATGGAAGACTTAACTTTCATGGCCATGGCAGTACCTCCTACAAAATAAGTAAAATATTGATCATGATATCATATTGTTCTATATCAAGACCATGATGCATCATCTTAAATTAATGTACTGTTGTTTTTTTCTTCAGAAATTGTGATGGTTAAGAACAGGTTCAGAGCAAAATGGACGAGAAAGATGAAACTCCATCTCACCCTGCTGTACTTGATCTACATCACCATGACGATGATAAACACAGTGTAACATGTCAGGATAAATTACTGGTTGGTATGGAAGATAAACATAGACTGGACGACGTGAAGGAAAATAACAACGATAGTAAACAGGATGGAATAAATGAGGAAAATGAAAATCAGGAAACTGAAAAACTGGATAAGAAGGAGGAGGAATGTGGTGAACCTAATAATAAATTGGAAAAGGCAACAACAAAGACAGACATTGAAATTGAGATGAAACAGATGAATGCTGATGTGGAAGATGAAGAAACAAGCAATACAGGCTCCAGAAAAAATAGTAAAAAGGGTTCAAAGAAGCGAAAAAAGAAAAATTCAGTTGAAGACATTACTGTTACCGTTGTTATTAATAATAATATTGTTGAAAATAAGGATGAAGAGAAAAATAAGGATGAAGAGAAAACAGAAGGAGAAGATTTGAGTGAAAAGGAGGATAATCTGCAAACTAACGACAAAAAAGAAACTGAAGATCAAAAGAAAGAACAGACAATAAGTAATGGCACAAAACAGGACGAGGGAGCTTCTAATAAGAATAACACTGACAGTCCAAACAATGTTTCTAAAAGTATGGACGAAATTGCAGTAATGGGAATAGAAGAATTAGATGGTTTCACCAAAGTCACTGCAGAAGATGAAATAGATGCACTGAGCACATATTCATTCAAAGAAAGAAAAGACTTCAAACATTATTTTCAGCATCCATTTCTTAGGTTATTTGTAGCATATTTTGTAACATTCTGCAATTTTCTGATTTACGCAGAAGATCCTGTAGCTCACAGTCTTAAAGAATGTAACATCCCATTGGTTGGAAATGATTTTTCTTTCGTTTGTATGCGTTACCCCAAAAATGCATGGAGCTTACTTAAAGTAGTGCTGTGGATTGCTGCAATTATTGTTGGGATGGTGATAGGAAAACTTATAATTCATAGAATTGTATTTAGTAAGTGCATGTTTTTATTAAATACTTCTTTGCTTTTAAAACCTTTAAAAAATTTATCTTTTGATCTGCAAATTAATGTATACCAACTTCAAGAACTTCAAGGTACATTTTTTTTTGTAAGTAATGGCTAATGCACTTTTACTTGAAAAAAAACTTAAAAAGCATATTAAAATTTGATTTTTGAAAATTAATGTTGGTACCTTTAATGTTTATAAATTTAAATTAGAACATGATTTCATGAAAATTTTCTGAAATCTTTGATAAATTTTGTTCAAATATTCATAAATAATATCTGTATAATTTTGAAATGTTTGAAAAAGTTCTAGTCTTTGAAATATTCCTAAATTACAAATTAAAAAATTGATTGTATATATATATATATATGCACAGTTGTCTGTTGGTGGTAAGTTTATTACTTTTAATTAATTTAAATTTTACACTCATTTTTTAAACATATAACATGAATGTTCGGTATGACATATATGATATCTGTACCATGAAA
Organism: Gigantidas platifrons; assembly: GCA_002080005.1. Lineage (NCBI taxonomy): Eukaryota > Metazoa > Mollusca > Bivalvia > Mytilida > Modiolidae > Gigantidas > Gigantidas platifrons. Next base: position 52,492 of record MJUT01050107.1, on the reverse strand, counting down.
TTTTGCAACAACATATGATAAATGTATACTGTGTATGTACACAAGACAAACAATATCTGAAGTCAAGTTTACATTCTAATTCATGTATGTGTAGTACACTGTAATGATACATATTAAATTTAGCTTTTGACTAGGTAAAACATTTGAAGCTTAGCCTACATGAGTGTACATACTGGTTCATGAGCAAATACAAAAATCTATATATATTCAAATAAAATTGTTAATTTTTGCTGGTATCTTACTGCAATCTTAACATATGTACATGTGAACTTGGTTTAAGATATGCAATGAATTGCTTTTATTTATGAAAAAAAAAATTACTAGGCATAATAACACAAAATAATGAAATGTATTATTAAAGTTGTGTTCATTCCATTTATTTTCAAAATGCAGAGTTATCTTTCCTAATTCATATTTATCTCCCTTTATGGTGATGGTTTTGCTTTGTATTGCTTAAGGTTTCAGTGGAAAGAATTTAGTCAAATTTATATCGTACATATTTCTGACAAGAAAAACAATTTAAGGAAGTTGAATACATTAGAAGACAGGTATTTCTACAACAATACATGTACATTTGTACATTTTGTATACCTGTGATGCAAATTTTCTGGGCATACATGCATGTACAGTGTAGTGTTGTAAATATGTGTATTTTATTAAGGTAACTCTCGTTATGAAAATGGGAATTTATAATGAAAAGATTTTACTAGATCTGCATTTAATGTTACATTTTTTTTTTTATGAAAACAAGTTCCTTTAGTTAAATCCCCTTAAAAAATGTATTGTGGAATAAATTTTAAATTATATAAAGAGGATGAAAACCTTCCTTGATTCAATTGCAAGATTGAAAAAGGCACAAGGGCATTTTGGATGAGGTACTCGGGGTAGAAGGGCGTGATCAAGAGCGGGGTGTCCTCCTACATGTATAATTTATTAATGCAGTGGCGAGAGGTCTGTTGAAGTTGTGGAGCAAATTTAAAACCATCTATATATTATTAACCAGGTGATTATCAAAACTCCTGGGTGATATTGTTGGGATTTCAAAATTGCAGAATATAGTACAAATTTAGCATGAAGTCTAGGAATGTTTTTTCGTTTAGATATGTATGATAAATTTTTATTATTTTTTGCATCCACCATGCTTCACAATTGAGAAATTGTCATATTTGAACAAACCTTATTTTCCAAGTTATAATCACTCTCACAAGCATGTTATTTTTTCTATTTGGAGGTGTTGATTATTAAATAATATTAGATATACCGTACATGGAGTATACAAATCAGAAATGAGTAAACAGACGACCTTAGCACTAAAACAACAGTACAAACACAAATAAAACACACAATTCAGGATCATGCTTTAAAGATAGAATAGGAACAGGGTTATCATCTCCTCAATCATAGCACCCTTCATGTAGTCTTAATCCACAAGTTATGAAAAGAAAATATAAACAGTGGATGTCAACAATTCTACTAATATCAGTAAAATGAAGAAAAAAAATCATCTCTCGCCTCAACTCACCAAACACAGATTGGACATTTGACGTTGGAAATCCAGGTCATGGCTTGGGACAGGCACAAAAATGTGAAGGGGTTAAACCTGTTAATGGCATCTTTAAACATATAGTCTCTAATGGCTTCTGGAAGCGAGTCTTTTTTTTTTGGTAAAAAGGATGTAAGTTTTGATAGTCTAATTATCTTCTTTAACATTTGTAATATACATGTATGTTTAAAATTGACTAATTTAAAATATACGGACTTAAAAGACTTCTGATTGGATTTACAACACAGTAATTACATGGTGTTGTAGGTGTTGATTTGATGTCATTTATAAGTTATATCATGATAAATTTATGTGATACTGTCCTGCCATGTTGATGAATTGAATTAACAGACTGACAAACACCTTGAGTACATTAGATTGTTGGTTCCAGCCCCGATCAGGTCAAACCAAAGACTATGAAATTAGTATTTGTTGTTTCTCCGCTAAGCATTAAGGAGAAAGTGTAAAGACTGATTGGCTCGGAATCAGGATAATGTGTCTGAGTGGGACGACATGTATATCCGCAGACTGTTGTTTCAGTGCTTTTAGCACTATAAAAAAATTCAACTAACTGTGTTGGTCTAGTACACAGCGGACCTCATCATCATCATCTCATTGAAAATTAACTTGTTCTTGTCATGATATAGCTGAAAAATTGCTGAGTTGGCATTAAACAACAATTACTCAGACAGACAAAAAAGTTGTCTTTATTTATCAGCTGACATAATATCAGGAAGAGTTTTATAATTTCCACATATAGTATTTTTAATTAACAATTTCATTTTGTAGTATGTATCATTGGAGAAAAAAAGACAATTTCTCAAGATTTTGGGAATGTATTGCTCGATAGAAAATACCTCTAGATTTTGGAAATGTATTGTAAGATAGTTGGGAAAATAATGTTGATTTAAATCTGCTTTTAATTTATTATTAATGATCATGTCATAGAAGTTGTTTTGAGGCTTAATTGTAAATGTATATATTATGAAAAAAAAGTTCTCATAGCTAATATGAATCTCGTTAAATAAATTTTTATGCTGCAAATTATTTTTCGTTATACAGATTATCGGTACAAGTATTTCTGAAAAAAACACACAATGTAGATACATTTGTATTACAACATATTTGATTTTTGATGATTTTATTAGAATGTTATTTTCATATACATGTACATTTGAATCTCCTAAATTGAAGAGTTATTATTTTTATTTATAGGTAAATTATTTAGGTTGAAGATATTCAGTGATGACCAGGGTTCCTGGATGATTATGTTTCTAGCCTCACTTATCAGTTTATTTATATTTTCCTGGTTGTATAATGCTTTGCTATTGGCTGGAGGAAGTTCTACTGAAGACTACATGATTTCTGGCTTAATGGGACTCACCAATGCTATCTTCATGAAAATGGCAGCCTGTGGTACATGGTGTGGGGACTTTTTCACAGCTTGGATGGTAAACTTATATTTTTTAGTTGAAAAGATTTTTAGAAAATGTTATATAGTTTTGGTTAAATCTTTTTTGGTGAAAGTTCATTTTTAACAATTCATTTTTAACAATTCCATCAATATCAACGAACAATGACCTCTCAGCTCAGCTGATTGACCGTATCCAAGTCATGGCTTAGCCAAACAAAAATGTGGGGTGGTTAAACAGATTTATAGGATCCCAACCCTCTCCATCTTGATCACTGGATATTAAATTATGAATACAGATTATTTTAGATATAAACAATGAAAAAACGGCGTAGATTCGCTTCCACTCATAAAGAGTGTACCGGTAGCTTTTATAACAGTTATTTATTCAAATATTTGAGGAAATGTCATAGCTTGTTTACTATTTGAAGGTAACAGACATGATGCTACAGGAAAGATTATACCCATACTGGGCCAGACCTGTCAGGAAATGGTGGAATAGAAAATACAACAGAATAATATTATTTTGGGCCGTGACATCAGTGACCTCGTTTACTGTCGTGTTTACCATAGCTACAGACTACATTCAGTGGGACAAATTACACAGAGATTTGCTGTCAAGTAACGAGGTGTCCAGAGCATTCTTAGCATCTTTTATATTGGTAATGGACATCTTAATTGTTGTACAGGTAATTATAAAACAGCCAATGAAAGGGGTCGTCTTACAGTTCATTATGTCTACAAAATTCATATTCAAGGAATGTTTTCAAGTTGAAGTCATCACTTCGAAAGATTTACGGTTGACACCAGGACTTGGTTAACAGCTACAGAGTATCTGTGTCACTAATGACCACAGATATGCATGAAAAAAATATTAGCATATACACAAATGTACATGTATTGTATATGACTTATTTACTTGCAGACTTGATTTTTTCCGCTTTAGAGCGGAATTCCGTTTTCTAATCTGCCACTTTCCGATTTTCCGTTTTGAATTTTGCTTTTTTTGGTGCCAGGAGAAGTCCAGATTGCATAATGTTGCATCATTTACCCTAGAGCTTCTGGAGGCCTTGAGTGGCCCCAAACTCCCCGCCGTAAGGGAGGGCCTCATTGTGACACTACATTTAAAACTTTCAGCTGTTTTTGTCCCCCGACGCTTCATCGAAGGGGACTATAGAAATGGGTGTCATCCGTCCGTCCGTCCGTCCGTGTGCTTGGTTTCCAGATGATAACTTGTGAATGAAAAGTCAGATTGAAGCTAGGTGTGGTATGTAAGTGTATCTTATGATGAACTAGGTCAAGTTCAATATTGACAATTTTTCGACTATTTTTACTAGAGTTATGCTCCTTTTTATACCTCAAAATTGCTAAATATTTGGTTTCCAGATGATAACTTGGGAACAAATAGTCAGATTGAAACTAGGTTTGGTATGTAAATGTATCTAATGAATATCTAGGTCAAGTTCGATAGCGATCGTTTTTCGACAAATCTTACCAGAGTTACATCCCTTTTTATACTTCGTCCGTGTGTCCCGAATTGGTTTCAAGATGATAACTGTGAATAAAAAGTTAGATTGAAGCTAGGTGTGACATGTAAGTGTATCTTATGAATATCTAGGACAAGTTCGATAATGACAATTTTTCAACAATTTTTACTAGAGTTATGCCTCTTTTTATACCTCAAAATTGCCAAATATTTGGTTTCCAGATGATAACTTGGGAACAAATAGTCAGATTGAAACTAGGTTTGGTATGTAAGTATATCTCATGAATATTTAGGTCAAGTTTGATAATGATGATTTTTCAACAAATCTAACCAGAGTTACTCCCTTTTTTTTACTTCAAAATGGTCCCTGGGTGGTCCCCTTTCAGAATTATTTAAGTCAGGTGAGTGATACAAGCTCACCTGAACCTCTAGTTTACAGTAGTCGGGGGACCAGTGGCCGACAACCTTTTATTTCTCTTTGCAAAATCAGGTCTGTTCTTAACACTGTCATGATTAAAGTAATAAGAATGACCACTCTTTAAAAAACATTTCAAGGTTGTTTTTTGTTGTTGAAAATTAATTAATGAATTCTTGTTTTTCAGGACTGGGATTTCCCTCATTTTATCAGTGCAATTGACATTAAGCTTCCTGGTGTGAATACGGCTCATATCAAATTTGATATCCCAAAATGTTTCCGACCAGAGAAGTGGCAGATACACATAACAGGTAATGTTATTCCTAATAGCAAGGCTCACGTTGGAGGGTGATTTGGATGAAGAAGTCACCTTGTGGAGGTTGACTTCGCTTACTCGTTGGTCAAAAGCGAAGTTCAAGTAATATTGAAAAGTCGCCAAACAATGTTTCGATTAATTGCAATTAACTTCTCTAAGAAGTCTCCCCTCTTCTCTCTGTTGTCTTCCACATCTCCCTCTAATTTGAAAGTAGTGAGAGCCCTGAATAGTAAGAGCTATTCCATTTAAACTTGCCTCCTGTCCAAAGACATTTTTGGTTACCCTCGATAAAATAAGCCTGTTCCTCCATCACACATGGGTCAAAACCATACTCAAATATTTCTATTGGCCGGATTGAAGAGATTATGATAATTATGAAATGATTAGTCAATATTGTATTAGGATTTTGTGCTGTAGACTATAAAATAGGCTCATGAATTATTCATGAGAACAAACATTTTCAATGAATTGACCACAGGTGATGGAGTATGTGTAAATGTTAGGGTTATTCTGTTTGATGCAACTTTCAACAATATTTCAGTTATATTATGGTGGTCAGTTTTATTAGTGGATGAAATTGGAGTATCCGGAGAAAACCATTGACCTGTCGCAAGTCACTGACCAACTTTATCGCATAATGTTGTACACCTCGCCTGAGCAGGATTCGAACTCACAACATTAGTGGTGATAGGCACTGATTGCATATACATAGGCACATGCTAGTATATATGATCAGGGCCACTGTGTCCCCTTTTAGAATAAGAGCCATTCACATGAAGAAACAATGAAAAATTAAATCAATATCAGTTTTCTGACATAAAAGAAAATCTTTTTATGTGATATCATAGATTGATATTGGACAGGCATATGTGGCCGTAGCCGATTTTGGCTATCCTGTTTAGACCCTTTGGTTTTATTGCTCCCAAAACTTTAAATTATTTGGCATTCCAATCTTTTGATTTTGACCATACTTGAAGGGTTTTACAGAAACGTGTCATGTGCACTAAATTTGACATCTACGGTTTTATTATAAAATTACATCTGTATAATTTGTTTTCCAGGAAAATGGTTCAATTATGGAATATTGTCCCTTGTGATGATTCTTGATTTGAACATGTGGAAAAATCAAATATTTTATGCTCCTATTGATTACGGTCAGTACACTGATAGTGAAGGTAAAATACATACTATTAAAGATGAATACAGCTTGGAGAATCATAACGCAACCATGATGACATTTGATTACAGAAATTCTACAATCAACCCTATGACCAATCAGACGTACATTTCTGGAGATTCTGTCATGAATTCTCGGTATTATGATTACAGTATAGCTGTAAAAGGAATAGCTTTCATCCCAGCACTCGTAGCTTTCGTCACACTTGGAATTCTGGTTTGGTGTTTTGGTCGGTTTAAACCAAGTAAGCAAGATCCGTATGCAGGCAGATTATTGAAAAGACCAAAACTTAGAAGAAAGAAATTGTCATTCAGGTTATTTGGAGAAAGTCTTCGTAAGAAATTCACTTTAAGAAATAGAATAAAAGCTGTACCAAAACTGCTGGTTTTTACTCGTGGAAACATTGAGAACAAAACTCAATCTGACCTTCCTGAGAACTGGCGACCCCCAACAGATCCTGCATAAATGTTTAAATTAATTAATCTTTTTTTCTTCGTTTTTTTTTTGGAAAAAGGAACAAAAAATATCATCTTCTTCATTGAATATTATTGAGAAATTTGATTTTGAGCATTTAAAGTAAAACATTGTCTACAATATTTGAAATAAATTAATTTTCCTATTTGCGAAAATTACTAAATGATTTGTATAGAGAAACATGACATATTAACAAATAATATCTCAGGACTGTTTTGAGGGAAATTTTTAAGGATTATTTCTTTAAAGAGTGTATGGCAGGGTAGGAAGGAATTTGTTTTTTTTCCACAGATTGTTGTTGTTTTCATGTCCGTTAAGTTTTAGTCCAGATCAGGAAAGAGAGTATATTTGTTACATGTTACTTTTTGAACTCCATACTTACACACACCATAAACTTACATAATTACCTTAATTAAAAATGAATACCATTGAATTAGTATATCAAACATTATATATAATATAGTACCAAATATTTAATGTAGATTTCATTGTAAAATAGAATTGTAACATTTGCTGATATTCCTACAGGTCTTTACCTAAAAAGTAGACAACGAGTTAGAGATATTACATTTTAACCAATATTTCACCCCATACTTTCTTTTTTTTAAAGTTCGGTATACTCTAGATTATTTCTGGATAAAACAATATTTTTATGCATGCAGTCGAGATAGAAAAAAATTGCAGAATAGGATATTGCATCCTTGATGCAGGGTTCAGATCTAGAGCTGCATGCATTGGATGAAAAATCTAATAAAATAACTGAAATGTTTGGTACTATATTATAAAAGAGTTACTTGTACTAAAATAAAGGAATATTGTTATATACTTCAGCATTTCTAGATGATTGTCAAGCTAGACAATATGTCAGTGTATATTTATAGTTATTAGTTGTAATAATTTATGTATAAAAAAAAGGGGGATAAATATTGTAATAATTTATATAAAAAAAAGGGGGATTTGTTGTTATAATTTATGTATAAAAAAAGGGGGATTTGTTGTTATAATTTATGTATAAAAAAAAGGGGGATTTGTTGTTATAATTTATGTATAAAAAAAGGGGGATTTGTTGTTTGTTTTGTTCCCTTGGTTGTATGTTTTAGTAAAGAAATCGAATATAATATAAAAACTTATTTATTTTCATATAGAAATATGATTTAATCCTTTAATAAAAATTAATTACTTTAATTTATTCGGACTCTCACTGAGTAATATTATCTGTATCGGCAAACTGACTCCGATACTGAAAATTATCGGTCAGTTTGATGTCAAACACATTAGACGTTATCGATAAAAACAGTAAGGTTAGTTTGTAAGGTCTAGACATATATTATCACTAGTATCACAGCTCCTCTATTGGACTGGCTTCGATACGAACGAGGGGCCGTCGTGGCCGTGATCATATGGTAGTTGGATTTACAACTACCTATGCAATCAGTGCCTATCACCACTGATGTTGTGAGTTGAATCCCGTTCAGGCGATACAACATTATGTGATAAAGTTTGTCAGTGACTTGTGACAGGGCTGTGGTTTTCTCCAGATACTCTGGTTTCCTCCACTAATAAAACTGAGCATCATGATATAACTGAAATATTGTTGAAAGTGGCGTTAAACAGCATAAACCCAACCCTCGATACGAGTGATGTCTGTCATGCCCTTCATGACTGCCGTTATTCTATTATATAATTTTATTTCTGTAATCAGATGTATAAACCTATATTTATATATTACTGTAGTTATTTCATTGGTGCTTCCTCTTCATCCTTTTCAAAATATATTTACATATTTTTTCGTTTTTTTTTTAATTTTTTTTTTATTTTTGTATGTGCCTTTTTACATTTTTATATTTGTTCCAATCTGTGCTGATTTAGAGTGATGTTTAGTTCAAGTATCTCATACTTTCGTGTATTTATGTGATTAAATCAGTAAATGATTAAATTTTAATCAAACAATCAAATTAATGGTGGGGCCCGGGTGGCTCAATGAGTTAGGTCGCTGGATCTAACAACTTATACAAGCCTATCACCAATACGGCGTGGGTTCGTGCCCAGCTTTGTAAATTACAAAAAAGGGTGCACTCGACTCGCAGCCACAAGTGATAAAGTTTACCAGTTGCTTGCCCATGGTCGGTGGTTCTCTCCGGGTACTCCGGCTTCCTCCACCACTAAAACTGGTCGCCATGATATACATTGTAGCTGAAATATTGTTGAAAGTGGCATTAAACACCAAAAATCAATCAAATCAAATTAATGTAAAAACATTAATTGCTTTTCTCGTTCTTTCAAATTACCTGCAGATAATTCTTAATCGTATTTTTCATTTCAGCTAAATTTCAGTGTCCAGAATTGTTTTATGTTTAAGATGCTACATACATGTATATATTTTACTTCACGAGGGGTTTATCATGTAAATTATGAAGTGCTTATTATGTAAAATGGGAACTTATATGTTTTAAACATAATATGAAAATGTGGGAAATTTAATGTGATTTAGATGACTGACAAGAATGAATATATATATATATACATGTATAACTCAAAGTTTCTTTTTCGGTCGAATTCCAAGAAATATTTTTATTCAACTTTTACCTTGCAATAATTTGTTTTTTTACCATGTGGTAATTCATATATAAATTAATGTCAATTATAACTTTTGAGGCAATGAAAAAACAAAATGGCGGCCAAATTACTGACATCCCTAATATACAATTAACAAAGTGTAAGAACCACAAATTCAGATGGCAATGAAAGTCTTGGTTTCCATCAATGAATAAAAATGGATGACAATAAAATTGTAATGAATCTTGCAGTGTATGAATTGATAATATAAGACAATATTTGTATTTTGTTTACATGAAAACAGGGTATTATTTACAATCATATTTTTAGTCATTTATCTAAAAAAAAAATCGAATTTCTCTGTAGATTGTTTACAACTACTAACATAATATTTACTGAAAAATCAAGAAAATTAATGTTTTTTTTCTTAGCCAAAACGTTTATTAACAAATGTACATGTAGTTGTGATTGTAGGTTGAACATGTTGTCTTGAGATAGTATGTAGCTAATATCTGGAGTTAGATACAGATATTTTTTTTTTTTTTGTGAAATGAATTGTTGGTGTTACATGTAAGAAAATTTAATGTAATGGAAACACAAAGACTAATCTGCACAATGACACCTGACCTCCCCTTGTTATTACCCTGTGATTATCTCCCTTTAGATAGCTCACCATTTCACAACTTTATAGTGCATTATGGGAAGTAAGAAAATGTGATTAATTGAATTGATACAGAGCACTGATATTCATGACTCATGAGTTTGTGAAATGGACATTATTAAATTTTTCATAATGTTTGAAAAAATGGCCAATTGAAAAATTAAAGCACATGTTTCTTTCGGCAGTGATAAAAATAAGACCATGACATACGGCATTGGAAATCTAGATCCTGGCTTGGAACAGGCACAAAAATGTGGCAGTGTTAAGCCAGTTAATGGAATCCCAAACCTTGGAACAGGCACAAAAATGTGGCAGTGTTAAGCCAGTTAATGGAATCCCAAACCCCACCCATCCCAGTGTCAGTGATAATTGGATCGTCAAAGACAATACAGATTTAAACAAACAATAAAAACCTGCACAGACACACTTCCACTTAAAAAGACCACAAAAAATGAATGACAACATAAACATAGACAGTACAATAGCATTGACAATTCAATAGTGTTTTTGATTTACCTGTATTTGCTTAATAATTTTGCTTTCAATATTATATAAGAATTGTTGCTGTTGTTTTAAAAAAAATATTTTAGTAAGTAATTAAATGTAATATACTTTGCCTTATATAATTACTATAAAATGATTTTATTTTAATTCCAGGCATGGATGACATGTGCTTATTTTTTAGGGTATTAAAATAGTCTTGTACAGTCCAGTGAGAGACATAGCATAATAAATCACTCAATGTGATAGACGTAACACTCATCTTTGTGATATGAGTATATCTATTGTTATGTTTAATATTATATCTTCAAAATTTTCTTTTGTATTTAGAGTGTTACTTGCTATCACCAAAAAATACATAAGAAAGTAAGTAGATAGATTAAACAGAGCAAGGGCGATCGTTGTCATGGTAGTTGGATTTATAACTACCTATGCAATCAGTGCCTAGGCCATGTAAAATTGATTGTTGGTTTCCCCTAACATAGGAAAATTTTTAAGTGCAGGCATGCAGGTTGTTTTGGTGTTTTTTTTTTAAACCACAAATTCAAAATGAACAAACATGTGTCTTCTAAGATGTAGAAGATGATTACCATCAAAAGCACAACTGGTCATAAAGACTTTTGCTATACAAAATATTTTGCATCAATCTTATTTCGTTTTATAAATGCGAACATTTCTGTAAATGAACATCAGAAAGGTTCCACTGGTCACACCAGCGGTGGCCATTTTATAAATACTGTACGTCACATACACGTTTTAAATCATGGTCATTTTACCGATATCGTAAGCGCTTTGGCGATCTAGATCAGTGACCTTGACATGTGGAAAAACATTTAAAAAAAAAAGACATGACTGAAATTGTTTACGATAACAAAAATCTCCATATCACTGAGTAAGAAGACACTCGGCTGATGTTTATGTTATTTTATTTTATTTTATTTCTTAAAAGATAATGACCCGGCAGTAAAAATTTGACCCGGTCGGGTTAGAGGAAACCAACAATCATTTTCTCATAGCCTTATCACCACTAACATTGTGAGTTCGGATCCTGCTCACGCGAGGTGTGTTCTATACAACATTATGTGATGAAGTTTGTCAGTGACTTTTGACAGGTCTGTGGTTTTCTCCGGTTTCCTCCACCAATAACACTGACCGCCACGATATAACTGAAATATTGTTTGAAAGGGCTGTTGAATACCATATTATAACCTCATACCCCATTAAACAGAGCAAAAGATATATGAGTATCACTAAGAAGAGTGATTTATCACACCATGTCTCTGACTGTCATCTGTTACATAGTACACTGTAATAGCTAATTCTTCTACATGGAAGAACATTTTGTATTTTGATTTCACAGGAATTTTTGTTTTGTCAAAGCTTTTTTTCAATTTTGTTAGATACAGATACATTTCTTAGCTTTGTGTATTCAGGCAGCAGTATTAACGAGAAATTTGTTTTATAAGGGTTAAAAAAA
>MJUT01050107.1:22835-40402 GCA_002080005.1 Gigantidas platifrons | reverse complement strand
AAATTAAGCCTTCAGATCATAAGTTTTGTTTTATGTATGGTATATTTTATGAATAATAATATAATAATAGTCCCCAGTTTTATTGAATTCTAGGTTCAAACTGTCATAATTTATTACATTTTTTAAAAACTTCAATGGAATTCATCTCCATTTTGCTATGTACTATAAATCTGTTTGTCATGATGAGCATGTTAATATTTAATTAATACAATTAGTTAATACATGTATAACAATGCAATTCTAGAAATGAGTATAATGTACACACTATTGAAGAATGTATTTATTGTATAGCCAAAACCTTGTGATTTGAACTTGAATAAGTCGTTTTCATAGACTTAAATATTTTTTTTAGTAATTTTATAATGCTTTAAAAAAAAATCAATGCAGAACAAATAATATTTCGTATATTACACTTCTTTTTAATAGTTTATCTATTATAGACCTTAATGTAAGCTACCTCATGTAAAACTGATTGAGTCTATATATGTGTTTAAACAGTCATTGGTTAAAACTCTTTTTCACACTAAAATATGCTTAAAATACAAAGTTAAAATTTGGTCAACCAGATAGCACTTTGAAAATTGAAATGTCAGAAATTTACATTTGTATTTAAATCATAAATGCTTACAAATAAAAGTCAGCAAAATTTTATGAAAATAGTAGAAAAATTCTTTTAATTCGTTCTGCTTTTTAAAGTGAAAATTCAAAATGATCTAATAAGGTATATAAGATTTTTCAAAAAAGTTGTTTTATTATAAAAATTATATGAGATATACAATGATTCCTGTTACAGCTGGATCTCCTTGACATTAGCAAATGTGTTCAGAATAGACAGGTGTTCAGTTTACACAGGTTAAATTAATAGATTTCCTACATTTGGATTTTATTTAAAGTTCTGTTTATGCAGGATTTCATTTGGTACAGGGATTTAGATTAGATAGTTTTCACTATATTATGTCATATTCTAGTGAGGAAAGACGTTTAAAATGGGGTTGTAGTCATAGTTAGCACTACTCCATAGACTTTATATTCAATATAGATTATAAATTGTTTAGATATATTTTTATTTGTAAGCAGCATTATAAGGTATACTGGTGCAATATCTGTTAACAATAAACAATAGTGTCTTAAATCTGCTCGTATCAAATGCCTGATGAATTTAACTCATAAAATATAGGTGCAAACCTCTCACTCTTTTTTTCAAAGCATGTTAACATTCTGCCTCCTACTTCCTTCTTAATTTCTTCTATTTCCATCATGTTCAGAGATTGCCCACCATCACCATCAGCAGTAATAGCAGAATTAAATAGTTCAAATAAATGGACAAAATTTAGATCGAAATCATGATTATTTATGTAAAACTACTTTTGAAATGGAGCACCTGCCATTCTTTAGTAAAAATATCCTTTAAAATCACTCTTTAATCCTAGTTATATTATTATCTACAGTTGGTTTGTTATTGATTTTCACTGAAACTATCATCAAATCTGTAATTTGCCAAAACTCTCAGACTTTGTCCAAAAAATCTTGACCTAATTCTCTGTTTGATGCCTGAAACAGTCCTTATATTCTTCAAGTAAATATTCAAACCTTTTAAAAATATATGATTTTACTAAAGAATTTATGCTTCATCTATTAAGACATGATAAATTGATGTATATTTTGGTAAAAAAAAGATCTCTTACTGTTACAAATTGTCCCAATGCATACTTTCTCTGATCTCTAGTTGTGAGTTCGAATCCTGCTCAGGCAAAGTGTTCTCGATACAACAGTATGTGATAAGGTTTGTCAGTGACTTGCAACAGGCCGGTGGTTTTCTCCGGGTACTCCTGTTTCCTCCACCAAGAAAACTGATTGCCATGATATAACTGAAATATTGTTGAAAGTGGCATTAACACAAGAACCAAACCTAACCTGATCTCAAGTCTTGAAAAAGTGGAAATTGTTGAGGTTTGACACCTATATGTCTGAGAAAATTGATTGCAGATGTTCTACTGTGTAATTGTTTCCTATGAAATTTTTCTTTGTTGTGATAATTTAGAGATAATTGTTACTTACTGTTTACCAGTGAAGGCAGTGTGAAGAAGAATAAGATCTTTATGATGATCCTGTACAACATGTTAAAGGGAGATAATATTATTTTTTTACAATGGGAGATAACCCTAATAATTAATTACATGTAATATAAAAATATGAATTGTGTTTTATGTTTCTTCAATAAATACATGTAATAGCAACTCAGTTTTGTGAATACACATACTACCACTACATAAATATTTTGTGACTCATATTTTATGTAAGCTTAAATTATGGTAATCATATTATATATATGTAGCCTGAAAATTGTATACATGTAGCCTGAAAATTACAGAATGAAAAAAAAACAGGGTGTCTTATAGCAGAAAGTGTACTTATAAATAAATTGTTAAGATTATAATAAAACAAGTAGTATTAAATCATATTTTTGGTTAAATTTATAAATACAGTGGAACTTGTACAATCTGACACCTGAGTTTTACGACATCCTGTGATATCCGACAAAAATTTATAATCCCAAAGTATTTCTGTAAACCAGTGTATTCCGACACATTTCCGTAGTCCCTTCGTGTGTTGAATTAGACAGGTTCCACTATATATATACATTTCTTTAATATTGGGCAATAAACTGCTTAAAGTTTATATTTTACACAGGGAAAATAGTATTTATATATAAATGTAATTGATGCATGACTGTTAATGCATTTTTGTAAAAACTGTTGAAATGTTACAAATAGATATAATATTGTTGATGATAGAAATATTTTTGTAAGAGATATAATGTTAAAATAACTAGAATGTGTTGAATTATCATACAAGTTTTATAATATTACCTTTATTTTTTCTCTTGAGTATTTTCTTGACAAAATAATCGTTTTCAGATTTTAGTTTAAAAAAAATTATCATCTAAAATGCTCATTTTCTTTAGTTACAATGTCTTCACAATTTTAAATGTGTTGCATTTATTAAATAAAACAATATGTATAGAACAGAATTTTGATCAAAGATTTTTATCTTATGACATATTACTAATGTTTTTGTTAAGAACATTCTTATTTTGTAGATTGTACATAAGTAAATATTTATTCAATACCAAGCTTCACCTATTTTGATGTATTGATTATTGATACCTCATTGGTTGCCATGGATATTTATTTCAAAGAAACATGGTTCATTTAAAAAAAAATAATAATAATAAGTTTCTTTGAAAATTTGTCAAAAACTTATCGCAAATTTGATCTTTACTAATTAATAGACCCACATGTTGAATATTTCTGCATTGTGATATGCTCAGTTTACGATCTGCAGAAGAAAATGGGGATTGTCTCCCCTTTAGGATACATATTATGGTATGATTTTTATAGATAATGAGTCATATGAGTATTGCTTGAAAAACAGGTGTTTTATACATAAATATTAATGTAGATTACACCACAGTCATGGAAAATGAAATTCTAAAATGAGAATATTCTGATATTTCTGTAAAACAAATTTTTAGATGAAATCTACTCGAATATCGAAGTCATATCCGGAATGAAATTTCTAATGTAGCACTTTTTTACTGGATTTACGACTACGTGTTAAATCAGTGCCAATCACAACAAAAGTTGCGAGTTTGAATCCCACACATGGCTAGTTGTACTCGATACAACATTATGTGATAAAGTTTGTCAGCGACTTGCATCTGGTCAGTGGTTTTCTCCGGGTACATGGGATTCCTCCATCAATAAAACTGACCACCAAAATATAACTGAAATATTGTTGAAAGTGGCATTAAACACCATAACCCTAAACCTAACCCTAACTTCATGTAGTAGCATAGTGAAATAACTTACATAAAATTATATCTAATCATAAATTCTAATCAAAATAGATCATTTTTAATGGTCATATTTTTGTGATCACTACACAAATAGAAATTATAAATATTAAATAAAAGAAAAGTAGTTTAAAAAAAATAGTACAGCAATTTGTAATAACTAGTATTACTCACTTAACTTATAAAACTGACATATATGAATGGGAATGGAAAAAAAACAAGCATGGGTTTGTTCAACAAGTTAAGATTAACTATCGGTAGGTGTAAGGTTTCATGTCAAAACATATATATAAATGTCTATGGGTAAATAAACGTTAGAGAATAGCGAAGGGCCAATAAAAATAAGGACAATCCAAAGAAACTGGCAACATAGGGTACACAAGAAGAAGGAAAACAAAACAAAACAGGACACAAAATGTGTTGGACACCACTATGCGTAAACATATACGAATAGTGTAAATAGGACATGCATCCTCCTAAAGTCATGTTAAAAAGTTTTAAATATTGCTGGATGAAATTTGAATTTTAAGTAGTGTCCTTTTTTTTATTTGCCAGTGGTAACTATGGTAATTATTCTGTGACTCTGGCTTTCCAGGAACGGATGTAGAGAGGGGTGTATTGGAGGTTTCCCTCCCCCTAAAATTGGTTAAGAATATATTATATTTTATTTATTAATCAGGATTTTAGTAATGGCTGCAGTTCATCAAGCCTCCAGAGGCTCTACACTGTACCTCATTATCCTCCAGAGGCTCTACACTGTACCCCACTATCTTCCAGAGGCTCTACACTGTACCCCACTATCCTTCAGAAGCTCTACACTGTAGCCCACTATTATCCAGATGCTCTACACTATACTCCACTATCCTCCAGAGGCTCTACATTGTACCCTACTATCCTCCAGAGGCTCTACACTACCCCACTATCCTCCAGAGGTTCTACATTGTACCCCACTATCCTCCAGAGCCTCTACACTGTACCCCACTATCCTCCAGATGCTGTACACTGTACCCTCACTATCCTCTAGAGGCTGTACACTGTACCCGCACTATCCTTCAGAGGCTCTACAATGTACTCTCATACTCCAGAGGCTCTACACTACTCTCACTATCCTCCAGAGGCTCTACACTGTACCCCACTATCCTCTAGATGCTCTACATTGTATCCTCACTATCCTCCAGAGGCTCTACACTGTACTCTCACTATCCTCCAGAAGCTCTACATTGTACCCTCCCTATCATAGGCAAGACATAAGAAAGTCAAATAATTAAAAAAATCTTTTGAGAGCAAGTAAGTCAAAAGACCTAAACATGATAGCCAAAATAGATAGCTAAGGTTACATGTGCCTGTGATCTTAGTTTTGATAAAATTCAAAATATTTAGGAACTTAAAATTTCAATAGCAAATATATCTAATACACCATATCAGTGATGAAGCACTGACTATTGGGAGAATGATACCCTTTAGAGCCAAGTGGATTTTCATTCATGTTAACTTAAACATTTTATTCTCTTTAAAAAATGGCCCAAATATTGTCTTACGAAATCATGAAATTTTACACCAATCAAAGTTATGGACTAAATGCTATAATGCAGGGTAAAGCATTCATAAAAAAAGATCAAATTTAACCATGCAATATATATGTAAATATATGTGAATATTTATTTAATTGTAATTTACACACAAAAGTAAGATATACATTATATACATGATTAATGGATGTAAATATACACAGAAGATATATATGTTATTTGATATAGTGATACATGAAATAAGAAATTTAATTTGTAATAATACACAAGAAAAGTTTAGAGATATACAAGAGGTAATCAGAAGTCATCAATCAAAGATAGACTGACAATAAAATGGCTAAAGTGACTTTAGCTGATTTTGGCCATCATGTTTAGGCCTTTTAGTTTTGGTACCAAAGACTTTTCGATTCTTTGGCTCTGAGCATCATACCTGATGAAGGTTATTTTAGAAATGTGTGGTGTGCTCTAAATTTGATATATTTTTTTCTATTCTGCATGATATAGTTGGTATACATGTACATCCCTATATGCTTGAGATTAGGAAATTTTAGATGGTAGAATTTGACAATTATACAGAACAAAGTACTAGCTAGATATCATTAGGTTTTTTATGTGTTAATGTCTATGTCTATATACTTGGGTCAAAATGTTTTTTCTTAGGGCATTCCATGTATTTAATTGACTAATATTATTTTTGAAGATTTTTGCATGAGTGTACAAATGACACATTTTTAATGAATCATTGTATATTTTGACCAATGTTTAGTTTGTCATGTACCAGTTGTGAACCATGATTTATTTTATCTATATTTTGTTGTTAATTGATATGAATGAATATAATGTTGAATATCTACATTGTGTTCCTGAAATTGCACAAAGCATAAAAAACATAGTGAAAGATTAAAATATTGACCTATATACAAGACATTCCTGTTACTTACATTGTGAGCAATAGAGAGTTTGCATATTTCTGATTTGATCTTAAAATTATACTTTTTTTTATAGGAATTATTCCCCTTATAAGAGCAAAATGGTACTCATTCTAGAGAAAGAGCAATGCAAAGGACAAATAATTAATATAATTTTTTTTACAATTTGTAGATAAATTAACTTGGGGAAAAATAAGAGGATAATTTTATAGAAACTAGAAAATTCACAAGTTGTTGCATGTAGTATACAACATTAAAATTTTGACTCAAGGCAACATTATGTGATAATGATTGTTGTAATATGATTTTTACGATTTTCTTTGATCTTTCATATGCTTTAAAATCTGATATTTTTGAAAAGAGTGCATTAACTTCTCAATTTGGAGGTTAATGCACTACCTGAGGACTTATCAACAATTTTCCATAGCAAATCCATTGATGGGAGGAGCCAAAATCAGTGCATTAAATACCCTGAAAATGGACAGAAAAGTCCAACCTCGAATTTACATAAAACCAAATTTGCATAATTTGAAACTTTGACCTCCACCTGCGACCATGTTTAATTTCCGAATGACACAAAAAAAAATTGAATTTTTGAATGACAAAAAAGTAACATCTTGACAAGACCCTTCATAAGAACATGCATACAACATTTCTTTCAAATCCCTTCAGTGGATCTTGAGAAGATCTGATTAAAATATGGAAAATTATTTACGGACAGATGACGGACGCCAAGTTATGACAATAGCTCACGCTGGTTAGATGAGTAATAGAATAAATAAAAATGTATGAAATGAATTTTAATTACTGCAAAAAATGAATACGACAAACAGTTAATCCTTCAAGATGAAAATGTTTCGTTAGTCAAGATCGTACTTATTCTCTGGAAATATTATAAGTTCTCCGAAAACTTAAGAAGAAATATATTTAAACACAACCAAATTAAAGCTTATAAAGTCCCATTAATTCAATTAAAATTGAAATGGCAATTTGAGAATGTCACCGTATCCCTTCCCCGGAACCATTCATAAATGTATCGGTAATGTCACCCAGACAACGTTTTTTTATTTTACTGAAAGGGTTCGGCCCTTTCTTTAACACGATTTTCACCACTTTGAACGGATTCCTGGGCATTCTCATAATCATGATCTGACAGTGGGTTCAAGACATCTGACACCTTCTTCTGAATGGTATACGTAGCATTAGACGTTTTCTACGTTCGGACGGATTTTGTTGAGCGGTGCCTAGTCCTTTCCATAATTTCTTGCTCGTCGATTCCTGCTTGGTAAAGTGCAGTAGCGTATGTTCGCTTTCCAGAGTGGTTTGTGTAATTCCCAACCAAACCGCCTTTTTGGCATATTTCCCGCATTAAACTACTCAGTTTGTTAACTCCTAACGGGATCTTTCCGTATCGAAGCTTATCTGGGACATCTGAAATAAGTGGTTTACGGTAAAATATCCCGGATCCAATTGCCTTCAAGTAGGTTTCAAAGTAGTTAATTATACATCTTGGACCTGAAAAAGAAAATAACCAAACTCTCAAATATAAGCGTCATAGTAGCCGTAAAACATATTACATGTAATTAATGAAACAAAATGAAAGAATTCCATTTACCTAAAATTTTTAAATTACTTAAACAAGATTCCGTCTCAGTTTGGTACGGTTTCGTTTCGTTTCTTGAAATACATTTTTATTTATTAATTTAATTTTATGTACATTCACCATCTGCATAGTGTTTTATGTCTTTGTTTTCTAGACGTAGATCTCCCAAACCTCCTTTAAAGGTCTTGTTATTCCTGCCAATAAATCTAACTTATCGCCCAGTCCCATCTACTCCAATTTCAAACTGAGAATGGTCCAGATTTCTGTGCTCGTCGCGCCCCCTGAGTCCAAACAGTTTGCAATTGTAAAAAAAAAAGACAGCATATTGCAATGTAGTTGAATTTTATCACCAAATTCTCCTTAGCCCACAGCATTTCTTCGTCGTCTTCGGATACGGGATCTGCTCTTCGCACCTTAGTGCCTAGACGTTTCGACAACAGATCTTTCATTTTATCACCCAAAACGCGTCTGAAATGAGTAAATCGCCCGTCTTTCTGGTCAAGAAAGTGTTTATCGTTAACATTCATGTCTCTACAGTGTCTTAAGCAGTCCGCACACAATGTAGTACAAAGACTTTGGGGGATATTCATCTCCGTTCTTCTTTCTGGTCTCCATAATAAAACGTTCAAGCCAATAGTTCATACTTTCCGCGTCCATCATATGCAAGTCCATTATCATATCTCCGTTCTGCGCTCTGAAAGATCTCCATTCGTTGAACACACCGACTGCCCATTTCGTGTTCTTTTTAGTATTAGCGTTCATTTTTTCATTGACAAGATTGGAAATTTCTTCATCAATCACAACCGTACTAAAACGATCAGTAGTGTTCTCTTTTGAAGACTGCATTTCCTCGAAATTAAATCCCAGGTCAAACAGGGCGGTTTGAAAAAGATCAAAATCACTCTAAACGACCGAATTTGTTTCATCGAATGAATTGTTAGGAACAAAACTTTCAAACTTGATCGGAACATGTTCGCTTTGAGTTTGATTTTCAATATTACGGTCTCCTCCATGACACAAAGCAAAATCACGAGCATAATCCTCCTCTATTTTAGTCGCAATCTGCGTAAGTGATAAATCGTCCTCCATTTCTTCAGCAATCTGAGAGAGTGCGAAATCTTCTAAATCGTCGCCCAAAAAATCAAGCAGGTCGTTCGACATTTTGTAGACAACTGACGGACGCTGAACTCATGCAGATTTTTCGCGGGATATCATAACGTCACGTCACCTGGGCCTTACTCATTCGCATATTTAATGCACTCTGGACAATTGAAAGCGTTTTTTATTGGTCATATTACAAATCATATTTAGCACCGCCTTACTCATTAAAATTGTTAATGCACTCAAAACGCTTTGCGTTTTCGTGCATTAAAAATTTTAATTCGTAAAAGCGGTGCTATATATATCACTCAGTGACTTGTGACAGGTTGGAACTTAGGTTTCCTCCACCAATAAAACTTACTGCTACAATATAACTGAAATATTTTTGAAAGTGGCGTTAAGCACCATAACCCTATTGTTGACTCTAAACAATTAAAATTGTGTAGATCATGGGGAAGATATATGTTATTATTGTTGAACTTTGCTTGAAATTAGGCCTCTTGCCTGCCTTAAAGGGACATAACTCGGTAGTAAAAATGTATAATTTTAGAATCAAAGTCAAAAATAACATGTTTACAGCCTTTGTAAATTATAAAACACAGCTGTATGATTACCTCTATTGTAATATGTTAGTTGAATAAAATATTTTACTGTAAAGATTGTTTACTACTTTATCCCTACTAATTCACACACACACACACATATGTGTACATACGTGTCGAAGAAAACTCTAGAAATTTTGCAAAATATGTTTTTTGTTTGTTTTTTTTTTACCTCAATGAGAATTTATATATATATATATACATCGGAAGATGAAATTGTAATCTTTATTGTATACAATATATATTTATATATACACAAAAGAACAGGGGCCGTCCTGGTCGTAATCTTATATATGGTAGCTAGATTTACAATGACCTGTACAATCAGTGCCTATCACCACTAACGTTGTGAGTTCGAGCCCCGTTAATGGTGAGGTATACAACATTATGTGATAAAGTTTGTTAGTGGCTTGCGACAGGTGGGTGGCTTTCTCCTGGCACTCTGGTTTCCTCCACCAATAAAACTAACCGCCATGATATAACCGAAATATTTTTGAAAGTGGCATTAAGCACCATAAACCTATACCACTATTCTGTAAGTTTCTATGGAATTCGCGATTTCTTGTACATGCCCGAGGCCAGTATTAGATCAGATTATTGAAATCAGGATTTCAAGTCCATTGGGTAAGAAAAAACATTCTAGTATATTATACAGTATATATTAATTGAGCCCTTTGTAAAGAGATAATTCAGCATACTTATACTTTCATTTGCATTTACATTAATGTCATTAGTCTCTGGAGACCCTCAGATGGTGGAGACCCCCTGTACTTCAGCCCATAAATCACACTCCTTATAACCCGGCTTTGTATGGTACGGTCACATTAGACTTTAGATGAAGACATATCTGTATTGTTTATGCTAATGATATAATAGATACACATATATGCATGCTATTAAATGTATTCTCAAAAAGTGTCCAATAACAGGGGCGGAAAAAATGATTTTTTTGCGTAAAATCGTGATTTTTCACACGAAATACCCCCAAAACTTTTCGCGCCTCGCTCCGCTCGGCGCGATTATTTTAAGTACCCCCCCCCCGTAACTGGAAATCCTGAATATCCGCCCCTGAATAATTTACCACAACAGCAAATGTTATCCAGCTGCAATGGGTGTATATTTATGTTATAATATGATCGTTTCATCTGTTACTACCATTCTCTATCCAGAGTTGTCGTTCCTGCTACTGGATAGAGAATGCTGTTACTACCACTGCATCAATATGTCTGCTGGTGGACTATTTTTACTTCTACAGAATAATGACCTACTGCAACAGTTTGATGATTATGAATTGCGATGCGAAAAAGGAAGAGAGAAAAAAAATATATAAGAAATAAGTTTAAAAATATGTACAAAGCAGGGAGTGAATTTAAGGATCAGATGTGGTAATGGCAGTCCTGAATGACTCGACTAAGTCACTCAGCACTGCTGTCTGAGGTAGGCGGTTCCAGTCTACAGTGGTTCGAGGGAAACCACTGTAGCTATACATCCCCGAGGGTCTCCTCCGCCCAGTATTTAGTGTTTCAGCACTGACATGGCTTATTATGTATATCTGTCATTGATATTTACAGTTCCTATTAACGTATTATGCATTTCTATGTATTTAGGTTCGTCTTTACATCCAGTTTTTTGTAGGAGGGTTCATGTCTTATTTATATAGAAATTTACAGTTCCAACTTAATGTATAATTTACAATTAAAACTAAGGTTCTCCTTCCTCAGTAATATGTGACTTAACCGATTTCTGCTATCTTGTTTTAGACCCTTGATTTTCTCGCTCCCAAAACTTTTAAATTATTCACTTTTCCAATCATTTGATTATGAGTGTACCTGGTAAAGGTTATTCCAGGAACTAAATTTGATATCTCGTATTTATTACCGCTGACATATCACGCAAAATTGTAATTATTCACAAAATCTGGTTTCTGCATACATGTATTAAAACTCTCTGTGCCTGTAATTTGTTGTATTACGACAGAGACATCATTTTGAATATCCAAAATGACCGCATATTCTTCGAATTTGATCGAAATTGTTTGCTTTGTTTTGATATCGATGGCGATTGCTGACAGGAATAGAATCACTTCAACCTTTGATTCAGGTATGGAACACAATTTTCTAATATTAACGCGGATAGCGTAGTTAAAAATTAGTTAAGATAATGTCCCTTAACAGAGGTTCTTCGATAAAGACCGTCTTCTTCGTGTTTTCTAACATGGAGATTCCTTTAATATCGATGCATTTCCTTTGAAGAAGTATAATCGGTTCGTCTATATACCTCCAGGCTTTTGCAAGAGGGCTCGTGTTTGTTTGCGTGTAATGGGTTATTTGTTGGTGTTTAACGCCACTTTCAACAATATTTCAGTTATATCGTGCGTGGGTGGCGGTCAGTTTTATTGGTGGAGGAAACCAGAGTACCCGGAGAAAACCACCGAAACTGATCGAGATTCGAACTCACAACATCAGTGGTTATAGGCACAGATTGCATATAGGTAGCTGTAATGGTGTCTAACACATATTGTGTTGTGTCTTTGTTTTGATGTTTTCGTCTTGTATACCCTATGTTGTCAGTTTCTCTGGATTGTCCATTGTTGGTATTCAGTACTAATATTCTCTATCGTTTATTTACCGTTAATGAAATAGACTTTAATTATATGTATAATGCTTTGGCCGACGTGGACCTACTCAAAAATATTAACTTTTTTCAAGTCTCTGATCCTTCTTATTTATCAGATTGTTGTTCATTTATATTGTAATATATCACTAAGCGAAAAATCTTATAACGCTTTACATTCAAATTTATTAAAATATTCCTATAAATGGGAAAAAATGTCAAAACATAAACTTTTAGATGCTATGTCTGAAAATTCAATATTAGAACAAATAGTATTCTTTGAAAATTCAAGTTTCGAAAAGAACAGTACAGGAATAGATAAAGCATCTGATGATTTCAATAACTTTTTTCAAAATTTGCCGAAAAAGTCTTGTCAATTTGTTCATTTGAAGAAGAAAAAAGTCAAGAAGAAGAAACCATGGATTGACACAGAATTTAAAGACTTAAAGAAAACGGTATTAGATTTAGGGTCTGAAGTTAAAAAAAAACCTTTTAATTTACAACTTAGAGTTAATTATTTTACACATTGTAAAAAATTTAAAAAGATGGTTAACAATAAAAAAATGTCAATTTACGAAGGGATTGTATGAAAAACTTTTGAACTGGAAAGAAACAGATCCCAAACAATACTGGCAAGTTTTAAATTCACTCAAAAAGAGTGACAACTCGATTAAAAATCCTGAAATTCAAGTTAATTTTGAAAAGATAATTGAGCATTTTAAATCACAAGGTAGTTGTAAAAATTATAATGTAAATTTAAAAAATAAAGTTGAAAATCATATAATTCAATATGAAAATTTACTAACAGAAAATTCCATTACTGATAAACCATTTTTTTTTTTTAAATTTGTGATATTTTTTATTGAAATCTGTACATTTGTTAGTTGAAAGTACCGGTACCTTATCCCGGCCTCGTTAACATTAGTAAAGTATATACATATAAAGATGTTAGTATTTGTTAGTAATTTACATACATAACATACAGAATGGCATACTATTTCTATTTGAATAACATGACAGAAAATACCAAATAATGTGATTCCACAAAAAGATGAGTTTTTCAATCATAAAAATTATTTTTAAAGCGAAAGAAAAAGTTTTTGAATTTGCTTTGATGAATAGGTAATTTTAGCATTCATAATTCAATACTGGCAAGTTTTAAATTCACCCAAAAAGGGTGACAACTCGACTAAAAATCCTGAAATTCATGTTAATTTTGAAAAAATAATTGAGCATTTTAAATCACAAGGTAGTTGTAAAAATTATAATGTAAATTTAAAAAATAAAGTTGAAAATCATATAATTCAATATGAAAATTTACTAACAGAAAATTCCATTACTGATAAACCATTTACTATCTCTGAAATAAAACAGTGCATTAATATACTTAAAAGCAATAAAAGAGCAAGACCTGACCATATAGCCAATGGAATAATTAAGTATAGCTCTGTAGCAACTTGTAAATCTATAGTGAAGTTATTCAATTTAATACTATATTCTGGAAATACCCATCTGCATGGCGAAAATCATTCATTATCCTTATACACAAGTCAGGGAAGAAAAGTGTTTTAAATAATTACAGAGGCATCTCTCTTCAAAACTGCATTGCTAAACTATTTAGTTCTGCACTAAACAGGAGACTTATGTCACATTATGAAAATTTATTCTCATCACAGCAGTTTGGTTTTAGGCCTCATCTTAGAACTACAGATAGTTTATTTATTTTAAAAACCCTAATATCTAAATATGTTTTAAAAAAGAAAACAAAAATATTGTCTTGCTTTGTCGATCTACGCAAAGCATTCGATACTGTTTGGCACAATGGTCTGTTGTATAAGCTAATGAAAAATAAAATTGGTCATAAATTTTTCAGTATTTTTCAAAATATGTATAGTTTATGTCAATCTGCTGTTAAAATTGATAATAAACATTCCAACTATTTCAATTTAGAAAAAGGAGTAAAACAAAATGATAGTCTAAGCCCCACGTTATTTAATTATTTCATTAATGATATACATGATATATTTGATCAATCTTGTGATCCACTCAAACTTGATCACACTTTAGTATCTAGTTTAAGCTTTGTTGACGACCTTGTAATATTTTCAGAATCTCATAAAGGACTGCAGAAAGCTTTGTATAAATTACAAAAATATTGTTTTGATTGGCAATTGACTGTTAATATAAATAAAACAAAAATATTGACTTTTCTGAAGACTTTTTCACCTACCCCCATGCTTTTTTATGACCACAAATCACTCACAGAAACTAAAGAATACAATTTTCTCCGAACTGTCATTGAACATAAGGGTTGTTTCAAAAGGGGAATACAAGAATTGTCAAAAAAGGGTTTCAAAATTTTATTTTCTTTGCGAAAACTTTTCTCAAATTTTGAACAACTACCTGTCAACCTCTCATGTCAACTCTTTGACACGCTGATCCGGTCCATTTTAAGTTACAATTGTGAAATATGGTATATGGATGAATACCTCCCCTTATATAGATCCATGCTTAGAGCAACCAGAAATAATACTTTTTGTGATTATTTAGCCCTACAGGAAATATCATCATATGAATAAATACATACAAAATATTGTAAAACAGTTTTAGGCCTTAAAAAATCTGCATGTAACATTGCGACATTATCAGAGTTGGGGCGACTCCCTATTGCTTCCTTTATTAAAACTCAAGTTATGATGTATTTTGTACGAATAAATACTAATAATATAAACCCATTAATTAAAGAATCCCTTAATGTTAATAAATCTTTACATGATGAAGGCTTCTACACATGGTATACTTTGGCATTAAATGTCTTTCAAGAATTTGATTTGGATGCTGAAGATTAATCTACTATGGATAAGTGTTTCCATAAGATAAAAGTTCCATTTAAAAAAGAATCTAAAAAGGTTGTCCATAAATATTACATTCAGAAAACTAAAGACAAACTTTCAAAATTAACAGATAATTCAAAACTTTATTTGTATAATAAAATAAAACATGATATTGTTTTGGAAGATTATTTGATACAAGAAAAAAAAAATTCTGACAAGTGACCATTGTTTGCAAATCGAAACTGTTCGATATAATAATATACCCCGTCAACAAAGACTTTGCACTACTTGTAATATCTTGGAAGATGAATATCACTTCTTTTTAAATTGTCATTTAAACCTGCAACCAAGAAATTTACTAATAAATACTATTGAAAATAAATGTCCTTCTATTACTAATATGTCACCCATTAATAAACTTGATTACATACTCAATCCAACTTCAGATCTTTTATCGGTTGTTTGCACCTTCATAAAACAATCACTAGACTTGAGACGATAGGGTCCACGCCGGTCAAAGATTTCTCATACATTTGTGTGTGTTTTTTTTTTTTTTTTTTTTTTTTTATATGTTTGTATGCCTTTGTATTGTAATTGCTTGACCCATATGGGTGTAATATGCAATTTGAATAAATAAATAAATAAATATAATACTGAAGGGACAAAGAAACGCAGGGGAACATAATATGCTCCTATTTTTTTTTAACTGCGTGGCGTAAAATTACGAAAACTGGGCAGACGAGTGGCTTGGTCAGTGTGCACTAAAATCGGTGTCTAAAGTTACTCAATCGTGAAAGGTATCATGTGACATAGAGAAAGTGATAAAAAGCAAATAACACCTGCAGAATAATGATAACAAGTTTGTCAACACATCATGTCATATCACTTTATACTCTTGAGGTATACACATCGCTCTCCACTATTTAAAGTTAATTTTAATCTTTTGTAATCATGCCACGACTGACGAAAGTTCAGAGGGATCAGGCTATTGCATTGCTAATACAAGATCAAAAGCAACAACAAGTTGCTTTGCAATTTGGTATGAATGTTTCCACCATAGAGTGTCTTGTCCGTCGTCTGAGAGATACTGGAAGGGTTGCCGACTGTCCGCGACGGGGACGTCCGCACGTAACGACGCCACACCAAGACAGGGCTATTCGTCTTGCCCACCTGCGTAATCGCCACGTTACTGCCACTGAAACCGCTCTAGCTACGGTAGGCAATCATAATCGCCACATTCACCCAAAAACTGAGAAACCGATTGCGGGAGTTTGGTCTGCGAGCTCGTCGACCTTACATTGGTTTTCTTCTCACTCGTGCACGTCAAGCGCGTCGTATGGCTTGGTTGGCGGCACGTGGTCCCAGACAATTTCCAATGAGACAATGGAGACGGGTCTTTTTCACAGATGAGTCGCGGTTAACTCTTTTTCGTCCGGACGGTCGACGTCGTGGGGGAACGCTTCACAGACGCTTGCGTTCTTGAGAGGGATAGGTTTGGGGGTGGCTCGCTTATGGTCTGGGGAGGGATATCTCACGGGATAAAGTCGCCGTTGATTGTGATAGCCGGTAATTTAAGAGGCGTAAGATATAGGGATGAAATCGTCCGACCGGTTGCAGTTTCATTTGTGCAACAGCATCACCTAATTTTCCAGCAAGATAACGCCCGGCCCCATGTAGCCAGAGTTTGTCAAAATTATCTCGCCAATCATACCATTAACCCACTCGATTGGACTCCGTACAGTCTCCAGATTTGTCCCCAATCGAACATCTTTGGGACAAACTGGACAGGAGAGTAAGGGAGCGTCGAAATGCCCCCGCTACTCTCGACCAATTAAGGGCTGCCTTGTTGGAAGAGTGGGATAATATCCCCATGAGAAGGATAAATGCCCTGATGAACTCCATGCACAGGAGAATCAGGACTCTAACAGATGGGGGGGCATACGAGATATTGACGAGTTAGTCGATTTAACTTTAACATATTGGGGGTACTGTTAAATTGGTTTCAATTACTCATGAATTATTGATTAAAATCTAATGAAATTTTAAAAACTTAATGATTAAATTTGTGTTTTTATCCTTATCTATTAATACGAAAAAACATTCGAATAAATAATATTAAATCACCTAAAATATTGACCCTGCGTTTCTTTTTCCCTTCAGTATATATAGATAATTTTCCGATAAAGAAATATTCTTTAATATCGATAGTCTTCCGTTAAAGACATATGTTTTTCAATTGAGTTAATATAATATTGCCATGTGAGATGAAGGAGTTACATGGGATAATTTAAATCAATGATAATAACATTGTAATATTGTCTTGGTGGAGATGCCCAGCTGGACTCCGATGGTCCCTCCACTAATTTATAATACATTTAAAATTTCCGACATGCAAAGCTAATCTTTTTCATGAACATGCAGACTATTTGATAGATTTCCGCAGTAATTCAGACATTTCCCATATTCTCTATTTACATTAAAAGTAAATTAGTTTTCACCG
>MJUT01050092.1:266099-290781 GCA_002080005.1 Gigantidas platifrons | reverse complement strand
GGTCCTCTTCCAAAATTGTGTCTGGTGGTCCCGCCCTCTGACCAAGGTGGCCCCACAGCTGAACTTAGCTTAACATAGGACCCTATGGGAAATTCACATAAAAATCTTCTTGTCTGGAACCAGTTGCTCAATTGGAACCAAACTTTGATAAAATATTCATTGGATGGTCCTCTTCCAAAATTGTGTCTGGTGGTCTCGCCCTCTGACCAAGATGGCTGCACAGCTGAACTTAGTTTAACATAGGACCCTATGAGAAATTACCATAAAAACCATCTTGTCTGGAACCAGTAGCTCAATTAGAACCAAACTTTGATGGAATAGTCATTCGATGGTCCTTTTCCAAAATTGTGTCCGGCAGTCACGCTCTCCTACCAAGATGGCCACCACAGTGCAGTTGCGTTGTTATTGAAAGCAGCTTTGATCCAGGTGAGCGATTACAGGCTCCTGGGAGCCTCTGGTTTTATTCTTGATTTTTACTTCATCCAATGGTACAATTCAACGTTATTTTATGACTAAGGGAGTATTCCATGAATTTGTGCCAACACCCTAATCTCTTTCCCGTTATTCCTGTGGTGTTGATTCTGAATTGTGTCATTGGATCAAAATACATAACTATGTTTATCTACTTTAGAGTCAAGGGCAGGTAAGATTTTATAAAATAAAGAGGAATGCATTTATGCTAGAACGTGTCATATGTTAATAGCTATTTGTCTTTGTCTGCATGTGGTAATTGATGAATATATGCTACATATATATAGTGTTCGAATATTCTGGAGTGCATCCTGTTAAAATTTGGGTGGTCCAAAAAGCAGTGTGTTCTCAACAAGACCACACAGTGTCCACTTACACAACTTGAAACAGGAGTAATAATGCATCCCATTCTGTATTTATTACATGTATTTTATATTTCGCAGATCAATAAAATTAGCTCTGATAATCAATTATTTCTGATCAGGTTGTTTTAATAAATTTTATCAATGCAGACTTCATTGTGTTTACAACACTGGATACAGCTCAGTGAGCATATAGCCAAAATTCTGAAACTATTAATTTTTACCCAAACACGGTTAAATTTGATGTTCCAAATTCATTTTATTGTATTGAAAGTAATTTGTAAAATTTGTTCCATTCATTTGAACAAATTAAATGAAAGTTGGTTGGAAATTATTCCATGTTCTTCTTATTTGTAAATGTTTCAAGTTATATACAACCTTTAGTGAATATTATTTAAATATTTGAAAATATCAATTTGGAATAGTAATTTTATAGTTGTGGAATTTGTTCGGAGTTCCAACCAAGAAATATTCCTATCTTCTGTAGAATTGTAACATGTCTCGGAATGTATGATTATGATTCAAATTACTATTTTATAGGGGACATGCTCTCAGCCACCCTTTTCCAGAAAACTCTGGCCTCATGAGCTCTCACCACCTTCAGTGGTCCAGCAAAGCATTTCGAGGTCCAGTAAAAAAATGTCTAATTATTCCACATGCCCAGTGACTAATTCTAGTTAATTTCAAACACTGATATATATATTTAGTCATAAAATAGTATTTCTGTATACAAGAATCCTTCTTATAAAGGTCTCATTGAAAATGTTGTTTATCATATTAAATAGTATTTATGACATTTCATTTTCAGCAGGGGCTGCGTGACCATGATCGTATGGTAGTTGGATTTACAATTACCTGTGCAATCAGTGCCTATCACCACTAAAGTTGTGAGTTCGAACCCCATTCATGGTGAGGTGTACTCAATACAACAATATGTGATACAGTTTGTCAGTGACTTGCTACACAATAAACCAAACCATTTTCAGCATAATAATTATCTCCCCTTTGTGGAACATTAATATTTTTTATTCCATTTTTGTCCTGCTTAGAATATTTCGTAATTATTCATTGCTTTTTTCATCGCTACTATTGGTTTTCATACAACTGTATAAATTTGTGGGAGTATATCATGACAATGATGGTGGTTTCGTCATTTCTGTTGCCTATTTCAACGAAATTTGTACTACTTGCCAAGTCCAAAATGATGTTGGAGCTAGATTTATTATTATGTAAAATTTCTGTGGAGAAAACTTCATAAGTTAGATTAACATGTGTTTTATCCATTTTGTCTAATCCAATATTTGACAAATAAATTATGTTTAAACTAATGATGTAGGAGATGGAGGTTGCATGCAGCAATGGAAAGAGGTTAAAACTGTAGTGATTCAGATTGGTTCATAATTTGAAGGACATTATCATTGAATGTTTTAATCAAATTACTAACAAATGATCTTACGGTCATAAAACATTTGAGTGTGAGTTTGTATTCGTACTTAGAAAAAACAGCCAATCAGAACACTGCATCAAATAAATACTTTGTTCTGATTGGTCAGTTTTGGAGTATGAGTGCGAAAATCATACTCGAAAGTTATTATGACCGTCAGATCTGATCTGTGGGAGCTTCAATTTCNGTAGTTGGATTTACAATTACCTGTGCAATCAGTGCCTATCACCACTAAAGTTGTGAGTTCGAACCCCATTCATGGCGAGGTGTACTCAATACAACATTATGTGATACAGTTTGTCAGTGACTTGCTACACAATAAACCAAACCATTTTCAGCATAATAATTATGAATAATTATCTCCCCTTTGTGGAACTTTAATATTTTTTATTCCATTTTTGTCCTCCTTAGAATGTTTCGTAATTATTCATTGCTTTTTTCATCGCTACTATTGGTTTTCATACAATTGTATAAATTTGTGGGAGTATATCATGACAATGATGGTGGTTTCGTCATTTCTGTTTCCTATTTCAACGAAATTTGTACTACTTGCCAAGTCCAAAATGATGTTGAAGCTACAAAAAAAAATGTAGATTATTATGTAAAATTTCTGTGGAGAAAACTTCATAAGTTAGATTAACATGTGTTTTATCCATTTTGTCTAATCCAATATTTGACAAATAAAGTATGTTTAAACTAATGATGTAGGAGATGGAGGTTGCATGCAGCAATGGAAAGAGGTTAAAACTGTAGTGATTGCACAGTCTTCACGGTTAACTTTTTGACACACAAGCCCAAAATCAGTATTTTTGACATTTTTCTTTACATACAATTGGCTTGTAACACCAGATTTTGAACATGTTGAAGAAATTTCACAAGCCAGGCAGTTATTTTACTGGCTTGGGCCGTCAGGCTTGTGGCTAAATTCGAAGACTGTGATTGGTTCATAATTTGAAGGACATTATCATTGAATGTTTTAATTAAATTACTAACAAATGATCTTACGGTCATAAAACATTTGAGCGTGAGTTTGTACTCGTACTTAGAAAAAAACAGCCAATCAGAATACTGCATCAAATAAATACTTTGTTCTGATTGGTCAGTTTTGGAGTATGAGTGCGAAAATCATACTCGAAAGTTATTATGACCGTAAGGTCTGATCTGTGGGAGCTTCAATGTCTAAATTGAGCCATTTGTAACTGTTGTCTGCAGAACTAATTCCAGTGAGTGATGGTCTATTGGGAAAACATTTTTGTCTATTGTGTCATGAATGGAGGATCTTGAGTATCTGTTTTCATATTTATTGATGTTTGACTCATCAAAATCTTTCTGAATTTAATTTGTTGAGGTTCAGCAAGAAAGTTGAGTAAAAAATTATACTTGTATTTATATGTTTGGAATCTCTTTTGGAAAGTGCTTTTTCTGTTTATTCAAAATTCACTAATTTCCATGGAAACTGATAATAACCTGCGAAAGATATCATGAAAATTGTTTTTAAAAAATGTGAAATTTTTGCAAGTAATTCAGTATTAAAAAATCCCAAAAAAATTACAACTTTACATCTATAAGAGGAGAGATTAATGGTAATAAAACTAATTTAACAAAATTCCAAAAGTTCTCATATTTTGAAGGTATATTTAACACTTAAAATAGTAATACAAGACAAATGCTCAAAATACAAGGAGTCCAGCGTAGTACTGTGTCCAACACATTATTCTGTCCAGCAACTTACTACATGTCCACACTTGCTTTTAATATACAATTGTTTTAACTTGTCGACATGCTACGGTTGTAGCATTCTTCGCTCTACTTGGCCCTTTATTTTTCTATTGGATTTTTGAACTGTTCAGACTGTATGATATTTTTTGTTTTTTATTTTATTCCATGCTACATGTATTTAACTTGCTGTTTAATTCTAAAACCTGCATTGATGGCACAAAAAAAAGATCTGATTGGGGTTTTGAGAAGAAGTTTGTAAGAACGTAGTCCCACTCTTAAAAGGCCACCTCTCTTTGAGGCAATGAAAAGGTGGTCTCTCTTGATAGGGGACAGTTTAGTAGCATTTTTCTATATCAGTTCATCTAAAAACTAACCTGACGAAAGGGATGTCCTTTGGTTGGGAGTGGCTCTGTAAGATGGGTACTACTGAATGAGTGTAAAAAAGGTTGTTTCAGTATGTATGATTTAAAAATAGCAACTTTAAAAATCATTAGATTCTTATTTTCTATCTAAAACCTAAATAAACATGTTATGTTTTTTTTAATAAACAAATAAGTGTTGATAATTTTGAAGATAATAGAACTGCATCAGTGGTGTAGTAGTTTGCATGCTCGCCTCGGGTGCGGTAGATCGTGGGTTCGAGCCATAGTGGAGTCAAACCAAAGACTAAAATTTGTATTTGTTGCTTCTCTGCTGAGCACACAGCATTAAGGAGAAAAACAAAGACTGGTTGGCTAGAAATCAGGATTAAGCCTCACGAGTGGAATCTACCCACTTACTGTTGTTTCAGTGAGGTAGCACTCCAGCAAAAAAATCCAGTAATATATTTTTTCTACTTCTTATACAACTTAGCTTGTATACCCAATGTGCTTGATTTTTATGCGACTGTCTAATGTCCTTCACCAGTGCTGAATTGATATTCTTAGCCAGTCAGCATGGTCAGTATATCATTTTACAAAGAAGGCATCATTACTGGTATATACCAATGTCTGACCTACCTGATATATTTGTTTTACTGTAATCTGAGATTGGCTACTCAAAAGATACAAAAATGTCTGACATACCTTAT
This sequence comes from Gigantidas platifrons, assembly GCA_002080005.1. Taxonomy (NCBI): domain Eukaryota; kingdom Metazoa; phylum Mollusca; class Bivalvia; order Mytilida; family Modiolidae; genus Gigantidas; species Gigantidas platifrons. Next base: position 285,716 of record MJUT01050092.1, on the reverse strand, counting down.
ATATTTTTTAATATGAGATCGATTACTTAAAAGATGCAAATAATACACAAGTACTTGTGTATTAAACTTCAATCAATGGGAAAAACTACAAAATATAAGCGTAGAATAATATGAATCAAACAAATACTTATTTATTTGAAATAAGAGGAAAATAATGAAGTCTGGGTATTTGATTCTAATCAAGGTCAATATTCAGGTTACTATAGTAAATTAATGTGTTTGAGTAAGCAGATTCTCTATTTAAAAAAAAATGATCACAGCTTTTTTATGTAAGGCCATGCAAAGTTAATTACTTGGTTCTCAGGCCCTTTTTTGTCAAAATTGATGAGGGAGGGCAGCATTTTTTTTTATCCTTTTACTGCTGTAAAAAGTGATGAGGGAGGCATTTTTTCTTCTTTTTTTTTGTGAAAAATATGGCAATGTATAAATCTTTTCATTATTTTATTGAAAATTTCAATTTTATTTCTTCCGATGGTGGCAGAAACATCACAAGTGGTTAATTTGAATGGAAACGTCCAATCCGCTGGTCCCAACGTACCATTTTTTATCTCCGTAAACAATTCCAATAAGGTACAAGCTTCGGAGAAGCCCCCTATTATGTTTCCTGGTAAAACTGGCAAACATTTGTGCCGAATTTGCACAGAAACGATTGACATTTTGTATAAATGTCAAACGGAAACACGTTTTTTATTTATACATTGTCATAACGATGCTTTAAATCTCATTTAAGCATGATGCGTTTTAATGCGTTTCACCGACCACGCGATATTAGAGAAAAACGGATGTGGTTGTTTTTTCCGTACGGACAGCGCTACCGCATTTAATTTTTTTTTTTTTACTATTTTTGCAAAAAAATCGGCAATGCAGCGACGAATTTCCACATGCGGGCGGGCCTGAGAACCAAGAAATTAACTTTGTATGGCCTAATACTATTCTATATCACACTTTTTATATTCAAGGAAAAAAGATATATATAGATTCTACTTTTGCTAACGGTGGATTTGCAGCAGGTCAGGTGGTTTTCTCTGTGTACTCTGGGTTTCCTCTACCAATAAAACTGACCACAACGATATAACTGAAATATTGTTGAAAGTGGCATTAAACACCATAACCCTAACCCTAATGGTGGATTACGATATTTCTCTACTCGAAAATATGAAAATTTAGCAACCAAGAGTGGAGAAATATTGTAATCCACTTATAGCAGAAGAAGGAGAATCTGTTTCTCCTATGACCAATGCATAAACATATTTTTGAAGTTGTTAATTTCCATTGTTAATGACCATTGAAAGGAAATTGGTGGGAATTTTCATGCAGAAATTTAACCACCATGTTGATTAAAAATGTTAAGAAAATTTAGCCAACTGGTAAAATGCTCAATAGGAGATATAACTGTTTAACACTGAATCAGAAGTCCAATAAAAAAGGGTATCTGAGACCTGTTTTTCAGCATTTTTAAATCTGCCGACATGTAAGGCGGCTTTATTTTATTTTCAAATTTGATTCGGATACATATATGATATTTATTTTCATGGTATTGTGGGACGGAAAAAATGAAATATATATGAAAAAAATACAATGTAGTGACATTTTTGCAATTAAAGAAACAACCCGAAGACATGTACCAGAAATTATAAGCTTATGGTGAACTAGGTGAAAAAAATAGATTTATTATATTTTGTATAAAAAATTGCATACACCATAGAATCGAAGGGTCGTATATACTAATAACTTTCATCATAAATACTTTTACTTTCAACACATTTGAGGGAAAAAAATTATGTTACTTTCAAACGTGCCCATGTGGTCACCTCTATTAAGCGGTCACCTGTATTAAAAGATTACCTTTTTCTTGTCTTGTAATAGAAAATTTCATATGAATTTAACCTGTTTTGACAGGTCACCTGTCTTAAAAGAACACTTTTTCTTTGTCCCAAAGTTGACCTTTTGATACAGGTTTGACAGTAGTTTCATAAATAAAACGACTGCCTTATTGTATACATAGTTCTAATAGCTGGAAATCATTTTGATTAATAAATATATGGGAGTCATAATATATAAATGTGTTAGTCAATAATTAATCATTAACATGAAACTTGATCAGGTAGAATGATATTGACTGGTAAATGTTTCATTTAGGTACAGTTAAACCTGCATATTAAGGCCACCAAAGGGAACCTGAAAATGTCTGCTTAATGAGCAGTTGCCCTGTATATACAGCCTTTTACAGGTTCAAATTATACATGATTCATTAAATGGAGAAAATAAAACTGCCCTTTATAAGCATGATTTATTATATATAGGAGCCTTTTTGGTCAAGTTTGATTGTATATTGCAACCTCAAATAAAGTCTGTAATTTAGAATTGACAGAATTCTTTTTCCAAAGGTTTTATTATAGGGACTATTTGAAGAATTTTTGGGAATTTAACTGATTCAGCATTTACAAAAAAATATACTGTACATAAAACTAATTCAATATTTGAGTTTGTCGAATGAGACACAGAAACAAAATTGGATTGTGAGGTAACAATTAATTAAGATGTGAACATGATCAGAGTTATAATTATCTTTAAATAAAAAAAGTTAAAACGTGATGGTCAACAATATCTCTGACCACAACCAAATATAACTAACAATTCAATATGTAATGGTTTCCTTCTCCAATACAGTTGTGATGAATGATATAACTAAAATATTCTTGAAAATGATATTAAACATTCATAATTCTAATTCCTATAAGTCAATTGCCACCATAACTATAGCTGTGGAATGCTAGCTTTTAATATTTTTTTTTCTCCATTTTTCTTTTTTTTTGACGCTTCAGTACAAAAAATACTGTTAAGAGCTATGGCTCTGCAGCTACCTTAACTTTTGAAACACTTATAAGAGTATAACATATTTAGTTGCAATTTTTATCTAATTTCAGTGATGTTAAGTGTGTATTTACAAACTGTCTTGGAACCAACATGGTTATCCTTGACCCAGTGTTACCTAAGGAGATGACCTTGCTCAAGTTGTCCATGACCTATAAAGTATTTACAAAGGCAGAAACAATGTTTACTGTTACCATGGATACAGATGCCAATGCTAATTATACTGTTGTTTTGTTTCCTGATGATACAAACAGTGAGAATCTACAATGTATTTAAGGAATATGTTAAATTTTTTAACAGGTTATACTATATAAGCTGGTTAATTAGATGTTGAACATATTCCTTATAATTTATTTTTTTACAGCAAAATTTAATGATTCCTCGATTTTAATTACGATTAATATTTCATGGGACTATTTGAATTTGACATTGGCGACGTCACAATACCAACCTAGGTTATCAAGTATGTTCAATGTTGCTCCAGGCAGATCATCCAATCAGATTGCAGTATTCACATCATATTAAATTATTGTCAATTAACATTACTAATGTAGTAATATAAGAACATACAAACATATTGTCAACTCTGACGGCATATTATTTTAAATATCTGGGATGTTTTCAATTCGTGAATTCTGCAGTTCATAATAACTTTCATTTCTTGTAAGGGGCCCGGGTGGCTCAATGAGTTAGGTCGCTGGATCTAACAACTCATACAAGCCTATCACTAATACGGCGTGGGTTCGCGCCCGGCTTTGTAAATTACCAAAAAAGGTACTCGCAACCGCAAGTGATAAAGTTTACCAGTTGCTTGCCCATGGTCGGTGGTTCTCTCCGGGTACTCCGGCTTCCTCCACCACTAAAACTGGTCGCCATGATATGGCTGAAATATTGTTGAAAGTGGCGTTAAACACCAAAAATCAATCAATCAATCATTTCTTGTACTCACCATAGACAGGGAATATTGTTAGATGATCAAGAATCTAACACCTTTTATTCTTAGCTCCACCTGTACGAAGTACAGAAGAGCTTATGTCGTCACCTGTGCGTCATCATCGTCGGCGTCCAATGTTAACGTTTGCATTTAGGTCCAATGTAGACAAACTACTTGGCCCAGGTTGATGAAACTTCACATGTGAGTTTGTCGTGGACAGTTAAAACCACCGCACACAAATATAGGTCACCATGACTTACTATTTCTGCCTGAATGACTGCGACATTTTTGCATTAACGTTTGCGTTTAGGTCCAATGTAGACAAACTACCTGGTCCAGGTTGATGAAACTTCACATGTGAGTTTGTCGCGGACAGTTAAAAACACCGCACACAAATATAGGTCACCGTGACCTACTATTTCTGCCTGAATGACTTCGACATTTTTGCATTAACGTTTGCGTTTAGGTCCAATGTAGACAAACTACTTGGTCCAGGATGATGAAACTTCACATGTGAGTTTGTTGTGGACAGTTAAAAACACCGCACACAAATATAGGTCACCATGGCCTACTATTTCTGCCTGAATTACTTTAATATTTTTGTTAAGACCTGTTTTACTATTACATTTACCGTATATGTCCATTTTGAATACCATTAAATTGTTTTCTTTTGGCTAAACTGAAGTATTGTTCTTCACCAAATTAAATACTAACCACATGGTTATGACATTCACATGTAACTATAGATTGCACAGGCGAGCTGGATGATCTGCCTTGCGACCAGCTATTTTTAAGATTTACCATTAATTTCTAGTAGCCTGGATTTCCATTGCTTTGCATACATTCAGTCCTCACAATGAGCACCGGTCCTCCGGCCCAAGACCAGTAAAACTTTGTCAGGATCAGCAAAGTTTTCAGTTTTTATTTAGATATACATTTGTATATATATATTATATACCGGGTATATAATAAATTAAAAATTTGATTTGGACCAGTAACTTCAAATTTTCATTTCGAGGACTGTACATTTAATCTGATCTTTTCTAGCATCAAAGACATTGCAGTCAATATGAAAAGATATGGATGTAAATGAATATGAAAGACTACTCAACACTACACAAAACATTTACTAAAAAAACTGAAAAGTATTAATGAGTGTTAAAGGGGCATTAGCTACGATTTTGACCAAAAAAATTATATGCTTTGGAAATTGGTAAATAGCTTTAAAATGATGAAATATTTAATAAAGGTAAATATTTCACATTAAACAGGGTATCGAACCACTTTCTGTCTTTTGAGAATGAAAATTTCCATCGATTACTTATTTGCTTGCAAGCAAATAATTTGACCTCGCTTTTTCCATATGCAATTGACCTTACCAGTGACATGTAAAAACAAATAATTTGTATTTTGTCGCTTATTAACTGCCAACTTGCATGGTTCTTTGTCCGTAATTGACACCGACTAAAAGCAGATTCACAAAAAATAAGGAATAAGTGCATTGTTGTACTGATTTAATGACGATTCGACCAACTCCGTAAACAATGTCGATAATTAATAAGATGACATCCATTTCTTGATCGATCTCAAAACATGAGCAGCTGCACGTTTTTTCCCCAATGCGCGTACATTTCATAACATTTATAAGTTACAGCAACACGTTTTATTAAGGCATCAATCATATCTGATAGTTTTTATGGGTAACAAAAATTTACGATTTGGCAGCTTAAATGCTCCTTTAAATGGCCCCTGGCCTGCAGTCAAGGATTATTCTTTACTTCTGTCTATCAGTGTATTGAAGTGCATTTTATTGATGCTTTCTTTTGTGTGGATTAATCAAATCATGCAATTAACATTAATTGAATAATAATTGAACAGTATGCCTCTTGTTTGATTTCATCTCGCATTTTATTTTACATTGTAGTAACAGAGGTATTAGGTCAACCATTGATGATACATGGATTAAACACGACGATCAGGAGAGGTTTTATTGTAAGTTTAATACATTGTTGTCCTTGTTTTCTAAAAGGGACGTCATGATCGTGATCGTATGGTAGTTGTATTTATAATTACCAATGCAATCAGTGCCTATCACCAGTAACTTTGCGAGTTCGAATCCCGCTAATGGCGATGTATACTCGATACAATATTATGTGATAAAGTCAGTGACTTGCGGAAGGTCGGTGGTTTACTCCAGGTACTCCGGTTTCCTTCACCAAAATATCTGGCCGCCACGATGCGATTGAAATATTGTTGAATGTGGCAATAAACACCATAACCCTAATCCTAACCTTCCTTTGTCTAATTTTTGTAAAACTTTGTACCATAACAGCTATTTAAGTTGAATGTTCCAGGCCAATTGGGTTTTCCTCAGAGTCATTGACCTTTGAACTTGAAAGTAGTGTTATGATCACTAATTAGGCTGGGAATTGAACAGGACATAGCAATTCTTGGATTTTAAGTACTAATAAATATTTGTTCATAAAGATGGAACATCCTGGTCATGGTAGTTAGATTTACAACTACCTGTGTAATCAGTGCCTATCACCAATAAAGTTTTGAGTTCGAACCCTGTTTATGGCTACAATGTAGGTGTACTCGATACAACATTATGTGATAAAGTTTTTCAGTGACTTGCAACAGGTCGGTGGTTTTCTCTGTTACTCCAGTTTCCTCCACGAATAAAACTGACCGCCACGATATAACTGAAATATTGGTTAAAGTGGCGTTAAACAACATAAACCTATGAAGACCTGCAATGTTAAATGACAAACTGTATCTAATATTAATAATCAACACATGTTTGATTACTTCCAAGTGTAAAATATTTTACGCATTTTGCTATATTTTAATTACCACATTAGATATTTCTCCTTGTTACTTTACAGACAACAGATTGGACAGTACATATCAGTGTAATGTTAAAAGACATGATCATTATGGCTGGGTTCCCCCCTCAGTATACAGAACAAGAACTGAAGGAGAAACTACCAGAAAAACTCAGCAAAGGAATCACTAAGGTGGAACAATTATTTCTTGTTTATGTATTACTTGGGGCCATCATGGTCATTACCGTATGGTAGTTGGATTTACAACTACTTGTGTAATCAGTACCTATCACACAGTTGTTGGTTCAAACTCTGTTCATGACGAGGTGTACTCGATGCAACATTATGTGATAAAGTTTGTCAGTGACTTACGACAGGTTATTGGTTTTCTGTGGGTACTCTGGTTTCCTCCACCAATAAAACTGACTGCCACAATATAACTGAAATATTGTTGAAATTGGCATTAAAGATAGATTACGATGTAGGGGAGATAATCAGCTGGTACAAATTTTGTTTTCACATTTTGTATTAAAATAAGTAGATTTGGTTAAAATAGTATTATACTTACTCTGAATATGATTTTTGTTCCACAATAATTAAGATAATTACTTTTGCATTAAGAACTCATATTTTTTTTATGAAGGTTACAATAGTATTGTGAATATGTCTTTTTTTACACAATGATTAAGATACAGTCAACTCTGTCTGATGAGACCTTCCAAGAGAACGTTAAAATATGGTCACATAAGGCAGGTGGTCGCTTAATGCAAGTTTAATTGATATGAAATGCCCTGTGAAGTGAAATAAAAATTAAGGTCACATAATACAAGTTATTGCTTGATAGAGGTGGTCACTGAAGCAGGTTTGATTGTAATTACTCCTTAATCAAGAAATATATTTTTTATGCATATTTTCAGTTTACAATACATTCTGATGAAGGGCTAGCTGTTATCCATACTAATGATAAAGACAGTTTTGATGGTCTTGTTAATGTAAGTAAAAGTAAACTTTCCTTTAATAATTGATGCAGTGAAACTTGTTTAGACCTGAGTCTTCTTGGGGCCAATCTTTGTGTTCAGAATAGACAGGTGTTTGGTTTATTCAGGTTGAATTAACAAAGACGTCCTACATTGGGACTTTCATTTTGTTCCGTTTTATTGTAGTATTCCCATTTATATAGGATTCTGCTTTGACAGGTTTTATTGTAGTATTCCCATTTATATAGGATTCTGCTTTGACAGGTTTTATTGTAGTATTCCCATTTATATAGGATTCTGCTTTGACAGGTTTTATTGTAGTATTCCCATTTATATAGGATTCTGCTTTGACAGGTTTTATTGTAGTATTCCCATTTATATAGGATTCTGCTTTGACAGGTTTTATTGTAATTGATATCTAAGATATTCAACAACTCTCAATAATTTATATTTTTTCGTGGGGTTGTTGTGGTCATGATCCTAAGGTAGTTGGATTTACAACTACCTGTGCAATCAGTGGCTATCACCACTAACGTGGGTTCAAACCCCGTTCATGGTGAGGCATACTCGATACAACATTATGTGATAAAGTTTTGTCAGTGACTTGCGACAGGTCGGTAGTTTTCTTAAATATTGTTGAAAGTGGTGTTAGACATCATAAACCCAACCCAAGCCCTATATTTTGTTTCCTTGTATAAAAAGACAAAAATCTAAAGCCATCAAAATAATAATTTAAATTGTTATGTAAATGAGAATTTTATCATGATTTTGAAAATACAGATATGAAAAATATTTTCACAAGTTGTTTTCTTTTTAAAATCGTAGAAAAAACATGATGCCCATCGATCAAAATTGCAAAACTAGTTTAAATGTTAAAGATGGAATACATCTATTTCCATTGAATCTTGGTTTAAATGTTAAAGATGAAATACATCTGTTTCCATTGAATCTTGGTTTGAATGTTAAAGATGGAATACATCTGTTTCCATTGAATCTTGGTTTAAATGTTAAAGATGGAATACATGTGTTTCCATGGAATTTTTGTTTAAATGTTAAAGATGGAATACATCTGTTTCCATTGAATCTTGGTTATGGCTACTTGTACATTTATGACTCTTTTATTCTAGATTGAAAATTTTACAATTGATGGAAAGAAACCAACATTTAGTGCTGCTAACTTAGTGTGGGATTTAAGAGATGTAAGTTCTGATATTTTAGTAAAAAATAAGATTTACAGAATAAAAAAAGGGATACAGGCTGATGGAAGCTTGATAAGACATGAGCAAGTCCAGTGTTTTTGGCACCTTCAGGCCTCTTGTTTGTAAATGGGTAAGACTAGAATTTCCAAAAAAACACTCTGGACCATTATTTTATGTTCTGAATCGTGTTAAAACTTACTAATTATTAATAGAGAATCTTCCATAGAATACTATGGTAAATATCGATTTTCCTTCTGCTACCAGTGGATTACGATATTTCACTACTTCAGATCCAGAGGTTAAATTTGTCAATTTTAAAGCTCAAGCTTTAACATCACATTATGCATGTAACCTACTTTGTATATTTGGAAGTAGGAGCACCTGGAGAACATTCATGGAAAATAGCAATAGCCTATGTGGTTTCTCCTTGAAGATTTAAAACAAAATTTCAGAACATATTCCTGGTATTGTTTAATTTGCAAAACTTCATGATCACAAAAGTTCAATTTTATAATGCAAATATATTGAAAGACTGTAAAAACCACACATTAAAATTACTATACATAGAATGAACACCAAAAATGGTATAATAACCAAAAAAAAAGATTTTATCAAAAGTTCAATTGCTAATAAAAATCCAGGGGTCAAAATGTGCACAAAACAAAAGACTATAGTTGATAGTATTAAGCATTTGATTTCAGTACAGAAAAGATTCAGACATTTCAGCCAGTAGATTTGAAGACAATGAAGAACTAAGATATTCACTGAGATCTCTAGAAAAGTTTGCTCCGTGGGTCAGACATGTGTACATAATCACCAATGGTCAGATTCCTTACTGGATTAATATGGAGAGTAACAGACTGTCTATTGTTACACATCAGGTAAAGAGTTATCTAACATAAGATCACTAGAAAAGTTTGCTCCGTGGGTCAGACATGTGTACATAATCACCAATGGTCAGATTCCTTACTGGATTAATATGGAGAGTAACAGACTATCTATTGTTACACATCAGGTAAAGAGTTATCTAACATAAGATCTCTAGAAAAGTTTGCTCCATGGGTCAGACATGTGTACATAATCACCAATGGTCAGATTCCTTACTGGATTAATATGGAGTGTAACAGACTATCTGTTGTTACACATCAGGTAAAGAGTTATCTAACATCATCTATCAGCCACATTGGTGGTGTAATGATTAGCATTGCTCTCTGCAAGTGCAGTAGATTGAGATTTGGAACATCTGACAGATCAGACAGAAACAAAAATTATTAAATTGGTATTTTTTGCTTCTCTGCTAAGCATGCAGCATTAAGGAGTACAAGCAAAGAATGGATAGCTTGGAATCAGAATAATGTGTCCGAGTGGAGCAACATTTTTAACTGTGACCTGTTGTTTCAGTGAACTAGCACTATAAAAATCCAACTCGGCATGTTGGTCTAGTTCAAAGCGGACTTCATCATCATCTCGTCAAATTTGGCATTTAACAATAATCACTCACTCATTCTAACAAGGTTTTGTGGTTCATTGAGATAGTATTAAGAGCAAAAAAGAAATTTCTATTAACATTTATTTTCAGTACTTCCTTTATCTTTGTGAAGTTATTATTGATACCACATAATATCTCTCTTAATGACTACTTGGTCAGTTAAAATCAGCATTATTGTAATCACAATACATGTATCACTGCTGCATTATTTGTCCATAGAAACCCACTACCACTTTAATAGCGTAAAAGGAAATTTGAAGGAAAAAAAACCTACCGTTTCTCATATTGTATATAAATTTGAAATATTTAGTACATGATCATTTTTTTAGTGCATGTAATTATCTTCAGGAGATATTCCCCAATACCTCTCACCTACCAACATTCAGTTCTCCTGCTATAGAGTCCCACCTCCATAGGATTCCTGGCCTATCACAGAAGTTCATTTACATGAATGATGATGTTATGTTTGGAAAGGAGGTGTGGCCTGATGACTTCTACACATACAGTGATGGTTACAAGGTACAATATTATTAGTGTAGTGAAACCTGAATAAAGTGAAATCCTGTATGAACCGAACATAAAATAAAGGCCCTATGATGTAGAAAAATTTGTTAATTTAGCCTGTATAAGCCGAACCTCTGTCTATTCCAAACACAAGAGTTGGTTCTAATGAGATTTGGTTTAGACTGGTTTCACTGTTAAATAAGAACAATTATCTGCTTTTCTGAGATCTTTATAAAGCGAGTGTGCTGGTGGTTAAAATCTGAGTGTTGGGTGAGCCTAGTTAATGATTGATTGATGTGTTGTTGTTAAACAGCTAGCGAATACTCTTTTCATCTGTGTTCATAATTTTACAACAATCTTTTTGTTAAAAAGATGGCTCTTTGTATAGAGCTATGGACAGAAAATTAGATTATCAGAGAAAACAAGAGGATATAACATACAGGGTTTGAAAAAATTTGTGTTACAATGTGCATCAACCACCACTCATAGCAAGTTATTGCTTATTAGGACCCTTTCTGAGGGATTGTACCTCATAGCAGAGAATATAGGTTATAATTCTATACCTTGAGGTTCCTATGGGTGTCTAATTATACCCCCGCTCCACCTGAGGGTGGGTATACTGTTTTACCTTTGTCCATCCTTCCGTCCATCCATGATATTTTTCGTCGCATTTTTCTCAGCAACTATTGATGGCAGAAATCTGATATTTGGTCGCAAGCTTCATATAGGTATGCCATATTATGGGAAGCGTTTTTGGACCCGTCAGATTCCTACTTCCTGTTTGCTGACTTAGTTGGTTTTTATACACATTGAACATATATGTGGGGGTATCATAAGTGAGCATTATTACAATATAATATGTATTATCATACATCTTTTACAAATACATCCTATTTCAAATTAGGTATGGTATCCTGAGTAGAATGTCTTAACCAAGTAACAGGACACTGATATAACCCATTGACTTTGTATCTAGACCTATCATTTTCTAAATAGTACAAGGAATCATGACAATATTGAACATTTTATTTTTTGATTTTAATAGAGAATTATGCAGTCTTTACATTAATTTTTTTCACCTACTTGCCCGAAAGACAAATTTAGAAAAAAATTGCCTATTTATTCAAACAAATTCTTTCATAATTTTCACTTGTCCGAATCCATTTTTACTTGTTCGGAGGTTTGGGCAAGTGGGTTAACGTGAAGACTGATTATGGTACAGTAAGCTAATTTAATTACCTCTACAAACACAAGTCAACACTCGAATATGTAAATTGTTTGTGGGAAATATAAGCTGACTGTTTTTCAATTGACAAGTATCCTAATTTGTCACAAATAGAAATTTTATATTTTAATTTGAATATTATTAATTACTAGTTAAATAAGTTCAAAAAATAGATGATTCAACAGATAATTGTCCCCCGACGCTTCGTCGAAGGGGACTATAGAAATGGGTGTCGTCCGTCCGTGTGTTTGGTTTCCAGATGATAACTTGTGAATGAAAAGTCAGATTGAAGCTAGGTGTAGCATGTAAGTGTATCTTATGAATATCTAGGTCAAGTTCGATAATGACAATTTTTCGACAATTTTTACTAGAGTTGTGCCCCTTTTTATACCTTAAAATTGCTAAATATTTGGTTTCCAGATGATAACTTGGGAACAAATAGTCAGATTGAAACTAGGTTTGGTATGTAAGTGTATCTCATGAATATCTAACTCAAGTTCGATAGCGATCATTTTTCGACAAATCTTACCAGAGTTACATCCCTTTTTATACTTCAAAATTGCTAATTTGTTGATTTCCAAATTATAACTTTTGAACAAAAAGTCAGATTGAAACTAGGTTTGGTATGTAAGTGTATCTCATGAATATCTAGGTCAAGTTCAATAATGATGATTTTTCGACAGATCTGACCAGAGTTACTCCCCTTTTTTTACTTCAAAATGACCCTTGGGTAGTCCCCTTTCAGAATTATTTAAGTCAGGTGAGTGATACAGTCTCACCTGAACCTCTAGTTTACAATAGTTTTAAAATTTAATCTTACCATATAACCTTGGCGTAGGGGGGCCAGTGGCCAACGGCCTTTTATTTATAGATAAGTATTGATTTATTTGTAGGTATATTTGACGTGGCCTGTCCCTAACTGTAATGAAGGATGTCCGTCATCATGGATAAAAGATGGCTATTGTGACAAGGCATGTAATACCTCAGATTGTGAGTGGGATGGAGGTGACTGTCATGGTATGTTCTTAGGATCAGGATGTTTAACTATACTTTCATTAAATGGGTGTTGAAAATCTTTTTCCCCCTTCATTTTAACACAGGCCTTTTACTCCCTTAAAATGGTAATTGGTACATCCTAATATCAAAGACTGTTGCATAATATATCCATGAAAAATGTTCAAATTTTAAGACAAAGTACCGTCTGTAAATAGTGAAGTACTGGTACTCCTGAAAAATAATCAAAGCCCTATTAACAATACTGCACATGGTTAAAAAGTGAAACATGTAGGTTGGGCTTTTGAACTAGGTTCATATGTTGCCCAAGAAAAATCCTTTTGGTGAACAATATCAGAACTAATAACTGAGAAAGACTGTTATTATATAAAACATTGATTGTTATTTTTAATATTTATTAGGAGACAATAAATGAAAATGTATTCATACTGTGAAACCTGTCTAACTTTAAACCTGAATGAAACAGAATCCTGTGTAAAACAAAATTTAAATGAAGTTCCAATAATTATTAATTGAACTTGTGTAAACAGAACACCTGGTCCTTAGGAGGCTCTGTGTTTTAAAGGTTTCACTGTATGATATCTATTCCAAACACAAAGCTGATTCCAAGGAGGTTTGAGGGCCGTTATGGTGGTATGGTAGTTGGATTTATAACTACCTATACAATCAGTGCCTATCACCATTAAAGTTGTGAGTTTGAATCCCTCTCATGGCTAGGTGTTCTAGATACAACATTATGTGATGAAGTTTGTCATTAACTTGTGGCAGGTCAGTTGTTTTCTGCAGGTACTCTGGTTTCCTCCTCCAATAAAACTGACCACCACGATGTAGCTGAAATATTGTTGAAAGTGGCATTAAACACCATAACTCCCAATCCCAAAGGGGTTCGGTTTTTACAGCTTTGACTATGATAAGCTATAGAAGCACAAATATTGTACAATATATTTATTACTGAATAGGTGCTAATGTACATCACGGAGCAGGGCAGTGGAGTGGTGCGGCTGGCTGGTATACTGACCCAGCAGGTAGGTATCCTGTGTTTATATGATCCTTGCTTTTATGCATGTAAAATTTCTTGATGGGAAAGGTCACTAACAATTCAATTGTACACATCCCATACTGTGTCTCATGGTGTTTCAGTATGCATTTAATGAATCTGTAAAGTATTATGTAAACAAAGTTTAAACAGTGATGGTCAACAATTCCACCAATTTCAACAAAACTAAGTCACTTCACATCTCAAACCATTGAACACAAAACAGACCATGGCATAGGAAATCCAGTTCCTGGCTTGGGATAGACACAAACATGTGTGGTGGAGTAGTACCATTTAATGAGATTCTAACAGATTAACTTCCACTCGAGAAGACCATAAACTTTCACAAAAACAAATGACAACATAAACATGGACAGTACAATAACAGATTCAATGAATGCTAGTTATGATATTTGAGCAGGAGCAGCATGGTTCAAAATTACCATACATCAGCACTCACAGAGCTTTGATTTATTAATTCAGTTGCATCTCTTCCCTAGTGTATATGTTTTATTTGTTTATAATTCCAGAACATTGTAACAAAGGATGTGCTAATTCCTGGTTGGCTGACAGATATTGTGATGCTGTAAGTACAATGGAACCTGTCTAATCCGACACCTGAGTTTTCCGACATCCTGTGACATCCGACAAAAACTTATGGTCCCAAAGTAGTTCTGTTAATTAAATAAAACCTGAGTATTCCGACATCCTGTATAATCCGACACATTTCCCTGGTCCCTTGGTGTGTCGGATTAGACAGGTTCCACTGTATATCTTATATACCTTTCTCCTATTCCTAAGCCTTTTTAACCAATTGGTTAATTTTGTGTGATATTTTTAATCACCATGATGGTCATATGTCTGCATTAGAATTCCCACCAATTTCCCTTAGATGGTTATTAACGATAGTAATTAACAACTTATAGAAATATTTTTGATGTTTTATTCATAGGATATGAATTTGCAAAATTGTAACTATCTAGAGTGGAGAAATATCATAACCCACTGTTAGCTGAAGGATAATCTATATTTACATTTTCCCTGTTTGTGTCATCTTTATATGAAGATTTAAATACATTTGATAATTCAGTCAAATCTACCTAGACAGAACACTGACAGGATCAAGATTTTTGAATAAAAAAAATTGAAATTCCAAGTAGAGAGGGTAAATTTGAAAAAAATGCAGTTTGAATTTGATGCTTGGTTTACTTCTTCGGGTACTCCGGTTTTCTCCACCAATAAAACTGACCGTCACGATATAGCTGAAATATTGTTGAATGTGGTGTTAGACACCATACACCAGCTAGATAACCCTACATTTTCTACATTAAAAACATTACTGGTGAATGAATTTTGTTTAAAATTTACATTTCAGGTTTGTAATATAAAGCCATGTGGTTACGATGTTGGTGACTGTGGTACAAATGACTATGACAAACTTATTGGTTACTCATTGGAGAAGAAAACTTCACATTATGATATTCCTAAAGGTATTTGATTATATCTTGGGTGTTTGGATGGTTGTGCTTTATAAAAACATCGCAAGGTTAAGGAATGCAGTAGTCTCCCTCTTATTAGGCCAACCCTTCTGTGAATAGAGAAAGTGGCATTATAGATGAGGTTGTCTCTCTTGAGGGGAACAATTTAGTAATATTGTACTATCTCAGTGCATCTCAAATATTGCCTATGGTGGGAGTGGCCATAAAAGAGGGGTATTAGTGTAGACATACAGAGAATAATGTTTTGTACTTTTACCGGTATATTTAACCTTGTAGGAACAAATGCTGTGATTAGTTTTTAGTTCACCTGAACCGAAGGTCCATGTGAACTATTGCCATCACTTGGCGTCTGTCGTCTGTCGTCTAAACTTTTCACATTTCAAGCTTCTTCTCCGAAGCCACTGGACCTATTGGAACCAAACTTAGCAGGAATGTTCCTTGGATGGTCCTCTACAAAGTTTCTGTTTTTTGTTCCAGTCGGATATTCAACATGGCTGCCAGGGCCAATAATTGGCTGAAATTTCAAAGATTTTCTTCTCTGAAAATAATGACCTGACTGAACCCAAACTGTAAATGAATGATCATTGGAATGTCATTTACCAAGTGTCTGTTTTTTATGCCGATTGGAAATCCAAGATGGCCACCACCGCAGGACATAGATGGGAAAATGTTCAAATGCCTTCTTCTCAGAAACTACAAATATGATTAAAGCCTGTAGTTTAACTGTACATGAATGTTCATTGGATGGTCCTCTGCAAACTTTAGGTTTTTTGTTCCGATATGAAATTCAAAATGGCGGCCACGGCAGGACTTAATTTAACATTGGACCCTATGGGAAAAATGTTTCAAAACGATTCTTCTCTGAAACCACTTGGACAATTGAAACCAATTTGCCCAGAAATGATCATTGGAAGGTCCTCTACCAAGTTTATGTTTTTTATGCCGATCCGAAATCCAAGATGGCCACCACCGCAGGACATAGATTAACATTGGACCCTATGGGAAATGTTCAAATGCCTTCTGCTCAGAAACTACAAATATGATTAAAGCCAAACTGTACATGAATGTTCATTGGATGTCCTCTACAAACTTTAGGTTTTTTGTTCTGCTATGAAATTCAAATTGGTAGAGATGCCAGTCAAAATTCAATTACAGGGGATGCTTGCTGTTTTTAAACCATTAGATAGAGCTCAGTCTAAAAAGAATTTTGAGCCTTCATTTGTAAAAATCGGATGAAGGGTTCAAAAGCTATGAGCATTTGAAATTGCCTATTTTTGGTCAATAATTTTCCCAAGATGGCCGCCATCAATAATGATTTTAATGACTGTTTTAGAATTCTGATTTTTTGTGCAAACAGCAGATAATGTCTCTACTTTTGTTTTTTCCCATAGATTATAAGTTATTCTGTCAGAAAAATGAAACTGAACATGTTTGAAGTAATATTTGCCATTTGTTTTACTGTCCAAAATGCATCTCAGAGCCACTTTTGATCTTGACCGAAAGGTCCATTATGGCTCACATTGCCATAATTTTGTCAGAAAATAACTTATCTGACATCATAATAGAAGAAATTGTGTGTAGAAATACTTGTTTTGAGTGCAATTATAACATATGAATCACCTTTTACATCTTTTTGTGGAATTATGAATGCATAAAGGTGGGTGTGCAATTAGTGTTCAACACAGACAGGGAACCTGTTCCAAGATAATTTGATCATTTTTTTATCAATATAATTAATATCACTGAAAAAAATGGATATGGAGGTTTGTACCAATGACCTCTTATTTGTTTTAGCATTTTATTACGGATTAATTGTCATATTGGTGGCCATTTTGAAAACAATGGCTTTACAATTTGTTCCGCAAATTTACGTTTTTTAAGATTACTCTGTCGTTTCTAGTCAGAATTTGATCATCAAGGTACCAAATTAAAGATATTTTAAAAATCTATAACCTTAAGTAACTAATAACTTAAACTAAATACTTTTCATTTCATATATACCACCAATATGTAATCCCCCCCAAGGGGTGAAGATTCCAGACACCTTCCCCTTGCCGAAAATTAAATTTGACTGGGTCGGCTTGATATACATGTAGGTGTTTTTGCTTTCCTACCTCAATGTCTTGCAATCATAATGTAGCTGTACAATTGCTGAAAGTGATGTTATATGCATCAACCACTCAACAAGCATGATAATGAAACACCTCTAAACTGAACTTCCTTAAGATCAGCTTGTGTTTAAAATAGATGGATATTATTTACACCGTTTACACATGTCCTACAAAAGGCTACATGGAATCTGGAACTTTATTTAAAATAAAGTTATGTTGTTTATATGGGATGCCGTTTATATTCCCTTTATTACAATTTGAGCAAGTAAATTAGTTTCAGCCTTACTCTCCATGTCGTTCGAATCCCGCTCATGGTCAACTTCAGGTGTAATTGATACCACATAATTGTGTGATAAAATTTGTCAGTGACTTGCAACAGGTCTGTGGTTTTCTCCAGGTACTCTGGTTTACTCCACCAATAAAACTGACCACCACGATATAACTGAAATATTGTTGAAAGTGGCATTAAACACCATAACCCAACCCCTACTCTCCGACTCCATGTCAAAGTTTCAGTCTTGCTCATTACTATTCTAATTTGCTTCTTAAAACATGGTCAATGAAAACAACAAAATATTAAGTTCATTCATTTATTATTCAGGAAATATCTGCCCCATAATCTGGTGTATTTTTGAAATACATCATCTATTGTCACATGCATGTATTGTGGTCTGAATAAGTCCAGCTACATGTAAACTAAATATTTCATTATGATATAAATTATGGACTCAGCTGTATATTATCCTGCAGTCCTAAGTTCAGGTACTATATCCCAAGGCCAGCTTGGATCACATGTCTTTGACCAGCAAAGCATACTGTCAGGTAAACTGGAAAAAACAACAGAAGGGACCACAAAGAAACAGTTCTAATTATAACTTATTATCCTTTCATAACTACTATTATAATAAATATAAATTCACAAAGTATTTAGGCAAAAAAAATTACCAGAGTTTCAAATTTTTGGTATTGACCCCAATTTTTCATGTCTCCCCAAAGTTTTTATTTTTTTTGACAAAGTCAGATCCTTGTTCTGTATAACCTAGGTAAAAATATATGGTTTGTCTACTTATACTACCTTCCCCTTTTTGAGAATATTAGCAGAAACACTGGTATTTTTTTTCATTGGTTTATAAATATGCAATAACATTTTGGTTACTTTTATTTGAATTTAGTCAACCATGGAAGCTGGCAAATACAAAAAAAAAGTGCAGCACCATGACAAATTGCTTGTGTTGATGCATACTTGCAATCCAATAACCTGGTTGAATAGTTCAAGTAACATAATCTCATTGAAATTAAACCTGGCTTTGGAATTTTTTTTTATCTCTGTTTACACCCCCCTTTTCGGTTTGTTTACTTTTGTTTTGACAAGTTGGAAGTATTATAAATTGACAAGTTTTTCATAAACTACTTGAAAAGAAGCAATGCAAAAAATAAATCCTACGTTTAAAACATTTAGAACAAGGTTTATACATACCTAACCTACGATAACACCTGTGTTACAACCAGTGTCGTTGACGTTACAAATACTTCCCACTTCCAGCGATGTACAAAAAATGTACGTGATGACGTTCTCCTTCAGACATGTTTAGGGGCGTTTTAAATACTTAAAATCAGCTATGTTCCCGATCTAATATGGTTGAGATGGTATGTTTCCTACATTGATATTGTAACAGAAAATACAAATATCGCCATCGGAGAACGCTACTCCAAAATTTTCATTGAATAGTTCATCTTGGAACTTTTCAGACGACCATTTTCCATTTAGCATGCTCAGGAAATCGGAAGCGACTGTGACCATGCACAAGCTACGAATCTGAGCTTTAATTGGATAATAATTATGGAACTATATAACATCAGGAACATAGCCGGGAAAGGCATTGAAAGGGGGGACCCTAGTGAAAAAAACGTGCTGCGAATGGTAAAA
>MJUT01050092.1:253717-264957 GCA_002080005.1 Gigantidas platifrons | reverse complement strand
TTTTTTTTTATTTGTGAATTTGGCTGAAAGGGTACATGGTTTGTCCGTGCAACTCCTCTTACAGTTTTTATGCTACGACGTTTTTATTTTTGTTGAATGTGTTAAACATTATAATTTGACAAATAATATATTTTCCATGTAGACTTAGTTTTCAATAATCTTGGACACAGTCAGAATGAAGCGGGGGGTATTAGTCCCGCTATGCGGACAGTTCTAGTTTTTTTAGATTTCCACCTAAAATTTAAATTCAGCTTTCACGTCTTAAATTGAAGGATATTAACCGAAATAGATATCAATAATATAATAAAAATATTCATAGGGTTTGACTGGATAAAGGCTTATTTGAAGCAAATATTATTTGTCCATCAACTTGTTATAATTTTGTTTAAGAGAAAAGGAAAAGTCTGTATGCCCATTTAAAAGTTTCAGAACACTTCAACATTATCACTATTGTTAAATTATGAAAATAAAGTTTGACGGTTCCACAATAGCAGCAAAACGAACAATCACAACACACCTCAAATCATTGAACACAAGAATAGACCATGACATATGGCATTGGAAATCCATCTTCCTGGATTGAGGATAGGCAAGAAAATATGGTGTTGTTAAACTGTTTAATGGGGTCCAACCGCTGCCCTTCTTTAACATTGGATCTCCAACGGCAATATCAATATACCGTATTTTACGGGCTATAGGTCGATGGGGACGATAGGTCGAATTGCTACTTTTCGGGTAAAATTTGGGGAGAATACTTAGATAGGTCGAAGCATTCCATAGGTCGAGGATGCCGATGACAACTTGGGTAAATATCNAAATGACAACATAAACATGGACAGGGTCAATAAATGCTCATAGTTAAATTACTACTAGCTAAGTAGGTAGAATCTATTGGTTAAAGACCTTTAATCTTAGAATTAAAAAAAGAATTATATCTGATATATTTCTAACAGATTTTAACATTTTTAGGAGAGATTACTGTGTACTTTAACCTGACTACGATCATGACAGACAGGGGCAGTATAGAGTCTGCAGAGTATCAGAAAAGTCCTATCGTCAGGGCAATTGCTGTCGCTAATAAGTTCAAGGTTATCACCATGGTATTTAATAATGGTCATAACAAAACAAAGATACAGGTTCATCTGAAAGGTCACTATGCTAATGTCACAGAAAAATTTGAGGTATGTTGTAATGGGCCATCATGATCTAGATCGTATTGTAGTTGGATTCATGACTACCTATATGCTCATGGCAAGGTGTACTTGATACGACATTATGATAAAGTTTGTCAGTGACTTGTCTGTGTTTTTTTACGGGTACTCCAGTTTCCTCCACCAATAAAACTGACTGCATGATATAACTGAAATATTGTCGAAAGTGGCATTAAGCACCATAACCCTAATCCTGTTTTCTTATGAACCACATTTGGGTGTAATTGTTATGCTTACCTCAAGTGTGGTAGATCATAGGTTCAATCCATTGTCAGGTTAAACCAAAAATTATAAAATTGGTATTTGCTGCTTTGCACACAATATTAAGGAGTAAGAGCAAAGACTGAATCAGCATTATGTGTCTAGAGTGTAGCTACATTGCTAAATCACCTAATCTATGGTGTATTTTCTAGACTATTAAGTCTATGTTGGCAATAAGTCTAATTGGAAATTCTAGATACACTTTTGGTAAAAGTTGTTCTTTAAAAAAAAGAAAATCTTAATCGTTAAACTGGAAAAATCGGTTAGTTTTAATACATTTGTGCCTATAACATTATATTATCTAATCTTAGATGTTGTGATTATTTCAGTATAATTTTACTGTGACAGTAGACACCAAACAAGAGAATAAAACAGCAAATTTAACCCTGACAGAAAACACATTGAATACAACAGTCAATGATACCAAGGAGATAGAACTGCCAGTAGTATATGAAGTACCAGAAGAACTTATGTAAGTGATAGCATTGTAGAAGAAACAGTTTTTAACACATTGGAGTATTATGAAGGGTAAACGATTAACTATGTGTGTCAAATTTGGGTCAAATCAAAGACTATAAATTTAGTATTTGCTGTTTCTCTACTTGTCACACAACATTGACTGGTTTGCCAACTGCATCAGTGGTGTAATGGTTAGCGTGCTAGCTTTGAGTGCATTAGATCGTTGGTTCGAGCCCAGATCAGGTCAAAAATAGACAATAAATATGGTATTTACTGCTTCTCCGCATATCACGCTGCATTAAGGAGTAAGAGCAAAGACTGGTTTGCTCAGAATCAGGATATGTCCTAGTGGGGCGACATGTCTACCTGTGGCCTATTAATGTTGTTTCAGTGAAATAGCAACTAAGCATGTTGGTCTAGTACAAAGTAGACATCATCATTATCATCTCTTCTATTATTTAGCTGAAAAATTACTTCCTTGGTGTTAAACAACAATTACTCACTCAGTTCTGTAAGGATTTCTTAGGTTATCTATGGAGGCATCGGGTGTATCAAAATTTATATAAATTGTATACAGTCAAACCTGCCCATGCAGTCACCTCTAGTTAGCAGTCACCTGTATTAAATGGTCACATTTTCCTTGCTCTATCATAGATAATTTCATAATAATTGAGCATCTTTTAAAAGGTCACCTGTCTTATAAGGCCACTTTTTCTTTGTCCCAAAGGTGACCTCTTAATACAGGTTTGACTGTATTTACAAATTTACCAGTCTAGCCTATATGAAGATAAAAAGTAATGGACATTCATATACATTGATTTATTATATAAAAATCTAAAAGAAATTCATTTTACTTTGTCTACAAGATTGAAGATTGATATTTTCATGTTGTAATTTTAGACAAGTAAAGCCTAGACAAGTAGACCAGAATGTCTTACAAGATCATATAAATCTTACTTCAGTAGATCTACCAGAGTTTCTTAAGTTACAGTATGATGTTCTGGTCAAACAGAAAGAGGAAGGTAGGAATAAACAAGATCTTTTATAGCATCTCAAACTTTATTCTTAAGGTTATTGAAGATTAGATACAGTGTCCCTTTCTTAAGGCCACCCCTCTGCAATTAAAAAGTGGGCTTCCAAAAGAGGTAGACTCTCTGGAGGGTGGGACAATTTAGTAGTATATTGCTATCAGTGCATCTGAAATCTGGCATGATGAGAGGGATGGCTTTTGATGGGAGGGGCCTTATAGGTTTATTGTGTTTAACGCCACTTTCAACAATATTTCAGTTATATCTTGGCTATCGAGGGGCCCTTATAAGAAGGGGACTTAAGTTTGTTTTCTCAGAATCATTTGAAATATTTAGATATTGTTAGGAATAAGAGGAGGTTCCCTTTCACTGATAAATATTTTTGCATTTTCCCATCCAGAGTTATAAAAACATGTCCACAATTCCTATGTTGTACAATAACACAAACTGTTCCTAATCAGTACATTTATTTCAACTTTTATCTTCTTAGCAATGTTTGTCTCAAGCTGTTCTACATAGAAATAAACCGTATCATCTAATCTGGTTTTCAATTCATATTTAGAGGGAATTCAAGAATAAGGCTACAGATTTGTTTTATAGGTGAAAGGTTAGTGACCATGGTTATTAATTTTCATATGCAGATATATGGAAAAATTATATGTATTTGTTATGTGTCTTTTGAGTGTTTTTCTATTGCCCTATTTTATTTTGATTTTTGTGGTGTTATTGTACACATTTCAGATATATTTTCTGTGTACAGTATCATTTTTCTAAGAATGATTATTGACTTCTGTTTAGATATTAATATGCTACCAAGGAATCTGACTTAGCATATGTTATATTTTCAGGTGAATTAACGGAGAAAGGGTTTAGAATAGAACAGATGATTCTTTGGTTGAAGTATCAAGAACACCTGAGAAATCCAATGAAAAATATGACTTCCTCTTTAAAACCAGGAAGTAGACATTTACTAGGCATTGTGGGAATTCCTGTCATAGAAATGGATAAATATGGTAACATGCAGGAAGTTGTCAGGGGAGCTAATACATTCCAAACTTTAGAGGAAATTCTTCATACTGGTGGAAGATACACCAATGAAGGACATTTACCATGGGAGAAGAAACATGTATTTGGAAAATTTGAAAAAGTAAGGAGATATTTCTGCAATACATACAAAATTAGGCATTCAGTTAGTTATTCATTGTGGTTCCCGGAATAACACAGACCTGATTTTTGTCTGCTTTAAAGTGGAATTCCGCTTTTTTATTCCGGATTTTACCGTTGTGATTCCCTTTTAATAGTATATTCAATACTTCTGATTGCCAATTTCTGCTTTTTTGTTGTCCTTATAAAATCAGGTCTGATAGCAATAACTATAACTTCAATAATTAAATAACAGTTGCATATACAGTTGACTCTCGTTATCTCGAATTCGATGGGACCATGGAAAAAATTCGAGTCAACCGTAGTTCGACTCAAGAGGAGCTACGAAAACCGGAAGTGTAGTTTGTTTAATGACGAAAGGGGGACAACTCGAGCGAAATTTTGAAGAGCTAACACCAGCATCGCATGTCCCGATTCTCGGAACGATTTAAAATTTATTCGATGTTTTTGTTGCTTTTTTTTTTATGTTAAATTCTTTGAATCTTGTGGAACAACTGATAACTTCTAGTTCTAGATATCTTTTTTGTATGCATGATTATGTTTTTCAGCTGTTGCATTGTCATTAAACTTCACCCATCATGACATATTTTTCTTTGTGCAATATTTACAACAAATCTATCAAAATTGAGAAATTATAATCAAAATTAATTTCCGACAATAGATAAAACACTTCCGTTGTGTACTTTTCATAATCATTGATGTATGCCGACCCAAGCGCACTTATAATATTATGAATCGATAATTTTTTATTGTACACATCTAACTTGTGTCATAATACCAAGCCAATTACTAATTAATTTGACAGATTGTGAAATAAACATGTGAAATAGCCTAAGGTAAAAATGTCAAAGCCAATGACCGGATGTTTCACCTGTGATCCGATTTTAATCCCAAGGTAATACACATGTTTTGACAGGTAAATTCGACTTAACGAATATAAATAATATGGCTTTCTACATCTCGGGATCAAAACTTTTATTCGAGACAACCAAAATTTCGACTCAACAGAAGTAAAATTACATATATTTATACACAACGAAGTTCGGGACTTCGATAAAAATTCGACTCAACCGGAAATTCGAGTCAACCCAGTTCGAGACAATGAGAGTCAACTGTAACTTTAAAAAAAAAAATTGAAAGCATTATTGATTTGTCATAAGATAGATAAAAAAATGTTAAATAATCCATATAGGTTCTCGGTCACTATTCAATCAATTCATTATCTTATTTAATCTATTATAGATCTAGTCTGATTGGTTTTTTTTCTAAGCTCATATGACTGTACACCTTATATTTCAGCTGAAGAAAGAAGAAACAGTTAAAAACCAGTATACTGTTGGTAAAAACATTCCACAAAGAAGACTTTTAGATACCTTTGGAGATTCTTTACGTCATGTCAATAAGATTTACAACAGAGAATTTGGATTTACAGCCAGAAAGGTTCCTGGTCACATGCCACATTTCGTAGATAGATTGATTATGAATGACTTCAATGAAAGGTATAAGTTTGTCAAAAGACTTCTCATGAATTCAATGAAAGGTATAAGTAAAAGGTAAAATGGTAAAAGGTCTTTCAGATATGAGGCAGCCAGAATATGGAACTCACTTCCGAATGAGGCCAGACAGATAACATCCTTCGACCAATTTAAAAATTATGTCAACAGTTGGTGTGGGGGACAAAAATGTTTTTGTAGCTCTTGCAAGTTTCATGGGGGTCTGCCTCCTGCCTGAAAGACCTAAATCCTGTTGTTATATTGCTCTGCTGTCTGTCCACTTTTTTATTTATTTAGCTCTTCAATTTTGTTTTTTGGTTTGTTTTCTTGCTATATGTTATTTTTATTTGTCATGCTTATTTTATTATGCTATGCCTGCTTATTATTTATTTTGTTTCTGGTCCCTCATTGTTCACTGCTCAGCGAGGCATTGCCACCTGATCACTGACTGTGAGAGATCAGAGTATGTTTTGCATTTTGATGTGCATGTTTATATATTTTTTATTATGATAGTCGGTTCAAGAGCTCTTCAGAGCTCGTGTTTATTTGTTAATTTGTACATACTATGCCGACTTTAAATAAAGTTTACTTACTTACTTACTTACTTGTCAAAAGACTTCTCATGAATTCAGTGAAAGGTATAAGTTTGTCAAAAGACTTCTCATGAATTCAGTGAAAGGTATAAGTTTGTCAAAAGACTTCCCATGAATTCAGTGAAAGGTATAAGTTTGTCAAAAGACTTCTCATGAATTCAGTGAAAGGTATAAGTTTGTCAAAAGACTTCTCATGAATTCAGTGAAAGGTATAAGTTTGTCAAAAGACTTCTCATGAATTCAGTGAAAGGTATAAGTTTGTCAAAAGTCTTTTCATGATAAGTAACTAACATCTTCATAGTAATTTGGACTGAATTTCTTAAGGATTGTTACTTGATGTTATATAGAAGTTTTGAAAAGAATTACCCCCTTCCAAACCTTCACAAAAAAATGATTGTACAATCTAACTCTACATAACATTTATTATCCTCTTATGAAGTTTCTCAAATAATAATGCATTTGATTATTATAGTCAAACTTGTCGTAATGACCACCTTGAAATACCGGCCACCTGCTGTAAGCGACCAGTTTAAAACCTTTCCGACCAGCTTTATATATGCTATTTTAACCTATAAAAAACCGTCACCTCACTAACATGGTCAGTTATGATGATATACAGTTTGTCCTTTCTTTCAGATTTCCAAAAGAATGGGACATAACATCTTCACATAAGGTTCGCAGTTCTGACGATATGCAGTTTGCGTTTTCTTATTTTTACTTCCTCATGGGAGTAACAAGGAACGTTACAGCTGAAGAAATATTTGACTTAATGGATACTGATAAATCAAGGTATTTTTATCTTAGAAGTTAATGATAAAATGAAAAACAAAATACCACACAATTCCAAACTCTAATGAACAGTTGACAGAAATAGAGCCAAAATTTATCTGCCTAACATGCATACTTGAACATGACTGCTCACTTTTCTGGTTTGTTGAAGCCATTTTAATAAAATGTGGCAGGGTTAAACTTGTTTACGAGTCCAAACCTCTCCTCATATTGAAATCATGTAATAAAGTTGGTGCTAGAATTGGTGTGTGGATGGGTGTTTTGATTTCTGCAAGTAAAAAGGGGGTTGTTTAATAAAGTTAAATATTAATATATTCACAAGATTTATAAATCATGAGTTGAATATTTATGAAGACTTTTGTTTTTTAATTTAGAAAGAATGCAGATTTAAAAAAAAAAAGGGGGATATTTTGACAGTATTTTTCAATTTTGCATAATTTCTTTAACATTTATCATATACAGTCGAACCTCGATAAGTCGAAGTTGAAGGGACTGCCAGAAATTGTTCGAGTTATCCGAGCTTCGAGTCATCCGAGGTCCAGTGTGACGTCATGACATTAATTTTTGTAACACATTGTTTGACAGGACGGTTGTTTGTTTTGTGTATGCATGTGATTTGTGGTATTTTCTTGACAAAGACGTTACTGTTGACAGTTGATGAACTAAATAAAATTATAAAATCAGACAATTTATATTTTATTACCGGTATTACAATATTGTATACATTGTACATGAATAATCCACATCAGAAACAAAGAAATATTTGATAAAAACGATCTCAGCACTACATTCATCAAGCAATACACAACAAATAAAAAATCAATACACAATGTGTCAAAATAAATTATAGAATATTACTAACGAAACGACACAAAAACTAGATTGTTCAGGTAACATCGCGAACTGTAAGAATGATGACCGTAGACTACACGATGCTTTTCATACAACATTTGATTAGAATTCATCACAAAAATTAACAATCATTTTATTTTTTAACTCTTATTGAATAAATGCGTCTGGCATGTAAACTTATATTTTTAATGAAACTTAAAAGGGCCGGTAATTAATATTAATCAATTTCAACAAGACTTAAAAGGAACGGATAATTTATTCAATCTTTGATTATCACTTTAAAGGAATTTATATTCCTACGGATTACAATTACCTTGGCTTGGGTCATCAAATTCGTTTCAAAAATAATCCCTGATAAAATAGATTACCGACACAGTCCGCTTGGCACGCGTGTACACAAAGTGATCAATAATCTGGCATGTTTTAAAGGTGAATAGGCGACGCTAACCGTTTTACAAACAAATATTATTTGTGTATTAAAAAAGGATGTATGAATGGAAAGTTAAAAAGTGTCAAAACATTATTTTCATTTATGGTTTTAACTTCCGTTTTTTTTATTTTGACACATTAAGACAAATATTGTAAGTTCGAAATTCTCTGGAAAAAAATCACTTCGAACTTCGACACATCGAAGTAAAATTACATTGTTTTCCTTTTCTAGGGACCTCTAAACATACTCGAGTTATCCGAGATTTCGAATCATCCGAGTTCGAGTCATCAGAGGTAAAAATGCATAGGACTAATGGGAAATTTGCCGGGACTGGAAAATTACCTCGACACATCCGAGATTTCGAGTCAACCGAGTTCGACACATCGAGGTTCGACTGTACATACTTTCTGTAAAATTAAATTTCAGAGTTCTGTCAGACAAAGAAATTAGAACCTTAGCTCAATTTTGCATAATTTCTTTAACATTTATCATATACATACTTTCTGTAAAATTTAATTTCAGAGTTCTGTCAGACAGAGAAATTAGAACCTTAGCTACATCATTATATGACTTGCCTTTAGATCTACCAGTAAGTATAATAGGTTCGTGAACTGCATAGATGATGTAATGGTTAGTGTACTTGCCTCGAGAGTCGTAGATCACGGCTTCGAGCCCGGTTGGGTCAGGACTATAGAATTGGTATTTGCTGTATCTCTGCTAAGTACACAGCATTGAGGAGTAAGAGCAAAGAATAGATAGCTCAAATCAAAATAATGTGTCAGAGTGGAGTGACACGCCTCTCTGCAGACTGTTGTTTCAGTGAGCTAGCACTATAAAAATCCAACTTAGCGTGTTGATCTAGTAAATAGCAGACATCATCCTTATCTCATCCAATGGAACTTGTTCTCATTACAATATAGCTGAAAAATTGCTCATTTAGTGTTAAGCAGCAATCACTCGCTCATTCACTGTGACTAAAGAAATTGCTTAAGCATGGTGTTTATCAACCATTGAATTGGTGAATCAATCTGTAATAAAGTGCTAAAAATTTATTTCTCATAATAATTGGTCTACTTTAGCTAAGGAATGTTCCATTTAAATATACCTCTGAGGGGGGAATGCCACTTATTTCAGACCCCCCCTCCCCCACCAATAGAAAAAAAACCCACCCAACATAGAAAAAAAAATGGTTTCACCCCCACAACCAACAGAAAAATAAAAAAATGGCATTCCCCCCTCCTAGGTAGACTTAAATGGAACAGCCCTAAATAGATTGACAATGTTTAACACCTCTATATTAGCACCTGTAAGACAATATATAAAACTCACATTACACATTATATTACAGTTGTAAATAGTATTTTCTTATTTATTTTGTTATTCTATTCTTTTAAAGACTTTAAGTGGACTTGAGGATATACTTAAGAATTGTTCTGAATACTTACCAGAGAATAAGAAGACAGAGATTCCACCACCTCTCCTGGAGACTTATTATGACAAAGAAATGGTAGGTATCTGTAGACATACTTAAAACTTTAATCTTAATGATATATACCAGCCATTGCTAATTTAAGTGCTTTTATTTAAACACTTATGTTCATGCCTCTGCCACTAGGCATGAGGGCTATTAAATTTTACTCGTGTCCGTCTATACCACGTTTGGTTTCGCTTATTAACTTAAAGAGGACTAAGTTCCTCTTAAGCAAATGATTTAGAATTTTGAAATTTACATACAATGTCAAGGACCTTAAAAGGAAGGCAAAGTTTGATTTCGAAGTTTAACACTTTTTCCGTTCTGGAGTAATGCCTCCTTGATATGCCTATCTAAAAATACGTGTTGTTTCCTTTTAACTGGAAACAGGGGCCATCCATGACACATTCTTTTTGTTTTGTGAAGTTCATCATGAATTGGTATAAAACATCATGTAGAATCAGTTGTGTGAAAAGAAACATTAATTAACAATATTATAATGTTATATTGTTTTCAGCTGGGTACTCCAGTTTCTTCCACCTGTAAAACTTACCGCCATGATATAACTGAAATATTGTTGAAGGTGACATGTAACACCATAACCGTAACCCTATAATGTTATATTGTCTACTTTACATAATAATCATAGCATAACTATTGTAACAGTCGTGTTTATCTTCTGAACATATCTGTTAATACATAAAACGTTTTTGTTGCAGCCACAAGCTACAAGGACTTTGTTTATCAACTGTGATAAAATTGTGGATTTAATCAAAACAAACTTTAAACCAAGACCAAAACATAGGTATGATTTTGATATCATATTGTTAAGAATTAAAAAATAGGAATGTTGTCATGACAGAATGGATGTTACTCCATTGACCTACAACCAATATATGTTTTGAATTGTTGTCAGTGGGTGATTGTTGTTTTATGCCAAGTGAGAAATTTTTCCATTGTATCATGGTGAGAACAAGTTGCAGTTCAATGAGATGATGAATATGTCCACTATGTACTACGACCAACACACTTAATTGGGTTTATATAGTGCTAGATCACTGAAACAATGTTAACTTAACAGTCTGTAGGTAGACAAGTTGACCCACTCTGACATATTATTCTGATTCCAAACCAATCAGTCTTGGCTCTTACTCCTTAAAACTGTGAGCATAACGGAAAAGCAGCAAATACCATTTTTATAGTCTTTGCTTTTACACGACTGCATGTCTACCAGTGGACTGTTTGTTTCAGTATGCTAGCATTATAAAAATCCAAATTAGCATGTAAGCCTAGTATAAAGTGGACATCATCTCATGTAAGCCTAGTATAAAGTAGACATCATCTCATGTAAGCCTAGTATAAAGTGGACATCATGTAAGCCTAGTATAAAGTAGACATCATGTAAGCCTAGTATAAAGTAAACATCATGTAAGCCTAGTATAAAGAGGACATCATCTCATGTAAGCCTAGTATAAAGAGGACATCATCT
>MJUT01050092.1:239995-253572 GCA_002080005.1 Gigantidas platifrons | reverse complement strand
TAGACATCATCTCATGTAAGCCTAGTATAAAGTAGACATCATCTCATGTAAGCCTAGTATAAAGAGGATATCATCTCATGTAAGCCTAGTATAAAGAGGACATCATCTCATGTAAGCCTAGTATAAAGTGGACATCATCTCATGTAAGCCTAGTATAAAGAGGACATCATCTCATGTAAGCCTAGTATAAAGTAGACATCATCTCATGTAAGCCTAGTATAAAGAGGACATCATCTCATGTAAGCCTAGTATAAAGAGGACATCATCTCATGTAAGCCTAGTATAAAGTGGACATCATGTAAGCCTAGTATAAAGTGGACATCATCTCATGTAAGCCTAGTATAAAGAGGACATCATTTCATGTAAGCCTAGTATAAAGAGGACATCATCTCATGTAAGCCTAGTATAAAGTAGACATCATCTCATGTAAGCCTAGTATAAAGTGGACATCATGTAAGCCTAGTATAAAGTGGACATCATCTCATGTAAACCTAGTATAAAGAGGACATCATCTCATGTAAGCCTAGTATAAAGTGGACATCATCTCATGTAAGCCTAGTATAAAGTGGACATCATCTCATGTAAGCCTAGTATAAAGTGGACATCATGTAAGCCTAGTATAAAGTAGACATCATCTCATGTAAGCCTAGTATAAAGTAGACATCATCTCATGTAAGCCTAGTATAAAGTAGACATCATCTCATGTAAGCCTAGTATAAAGAGGACATCATCTCATGTAAGCCTAGTATAAAGTGGACATCATCTCATGTAAGCCTAGTATAAAGTGGACATCATGTAAGCCTAGTATAAAGTAGACATCATCTCATTGAAATGCAACTTAACCTTGACATCATATAGCTGAAATATTACTTACATGGTATTAACCAACAATCACTGACTCATGCAAACATATTTTTTGATAATGATGTGGTCATTTTCATTGGTTGAAGAAAGTGTAGGAAACTGAAGAAAACCACCATGTTTTTCAATGAGAAACTTTATCACAAAAAGTCGTCATAAAAAGTGCATGTCATCTTGGATAAATAACAAACTCATAAACCTCAACTCACAAGTGTAACTACCTCATGATTGTGACCACATTGAAAACTTCATATCACTTTCATTATGGGGTTAATAATGATGAACTTAACATACTTTAAGAGTACATCCTAGACGTCCTTTAATAGTACAAAATGGAATGCTTTTGTCTATTCTAAATTTCAATTATTATAGCCCCCGCAACGAAGTTGTAGGGGGTATACTGGTTTCACCATGTCCGTCCGTCCGTCTATGTCATACTATAACTTGAGTTGTGTTTGTTAGAATCTTTTAAAATTTTATCAGCTGTTTGCTGGTCAATAAAGGAGGATCTCTTTCATTTTTGACGATTTTCACTTTTGCCGTTCCAGAGTTATTGGACTTGATATGACGGAAAATAGGATTTTTACCCTATGTCGTATGATAACTTGAATAGTGTTTCTCAGAATGTTTTGAAATTTTATCAGCAGCTTACCGGTGAAGAGAGGAGGGTCACTTTCATTTTTGGTCGGAACAATCAGTAATGTTTTGGTTATGGAAATAGGTTGGACAGATGTGTTGAATATAACACGTTGCTCAGATAAGTATGAATATACTTAAGGTGGTACCATACACTTCAGGTAAAATTTGATCTGCTTGTTTAATTTTCTTATTTTTTTTGGCAGTGTGTTTGAATATATCCACTGTAATAAATATCAAAATTTTAACAAATTCCAACCAACAGACTCAAAGCTATAAATTCACTAGCCACATAGCAGCTTTTCTCTCTGTGGTTTTGATCACCGAGATGCTTGAAATCTGCATACAAACATCATATGATCAAAATGTTCAACTGATTTTAAAGAGTTATCTCCCTGTATCAGAGTTCTCAAAATTTGCCGGCGACCGGCAATTTCGCCGGCTACTTTTGGTTGAGCGCCATCTACAAATTTGTCAAAAATTAAAATAGAAGTTGGTAAAACTGAAATGTTATCAAGATATTTACTTTTTTCTCGTTCTCTGTTATAATTTCATTCCGCGTTAGAAAACATCAGATCGTTCTTGATCTTTTTGAACCAGTGTAACCTATGACCGCAAAACTTTTTGTTGATCGCGGATTTTGATTCGGAGTCATCCCGAAATTGCAATGTATTAGAAGTTACCGATTTCTGGTAATGAATAAAAAATCACGATGCCAAGATGTCTCCACCTACTTCCAAAAATTCTCCATCTACTTTAAAACTTTTTGAGAACCCTGCTGTAGTGTATGGTACCCCCTTAATATGATTTTTCATTTGAATTTTGGAAATGTTCCAACAGTATTTTTTGTTTTTCATTTTATTCCATTCATACATGTTTTGTTAATGCTACTAATGTGTTGTAGGTTTATAACTCTAGACGACCACGAGATAGCTTTTAAGATGATAAAGACTAACGTTTCTACTGTCGTGGGACAGTTAGATGATCTACGCAAAAATCCAAAGTAAGTCTGTAGATATTGTTCGATAGTTCATAGAATGTAAAAAATTGTGACTTCTCTGCTAAATAAACGTTAGAGAATACCGAAGGGGCAATCAAAAATGGACAATCCAGGGAAACTGGCAACATAGACGAAGACATTAAACAAAACAAAAACACAACACAATATGTTGGCCACCACTATGTGCAAGCAAACACAAATAACGTAAATAAGACATGAGCTCTCCTACAAATAAATTTTTATACGACTAAAAAAAAAAAATGCAGTTATAATATGTTATTGTTTACAAAAATGGCTGAATGTAATTCCACTTAAATGTCTTGAGGAAGACATTGTGTTTATAATGTATCGTATTTTACGGACGATAGGTCGATATTTTTTTCCCTCAACATGCTGGCTTCGACCTATCATCCACATCGACCTATACAAGGATGAAGTTGAAAAATCTGGAATCCCTAAAAAAAAATCTCGATAAAAATTACGATTTTGTTGACAGTATACCTTNACGTTAGAGAATACCGAAGGGGCAATCAAAAATGGACAATCCAGAGAAACTGGGAACATAGGGTACACAAGACGAAGACATTAAACAAAACAAAAACACAACACAATATGTGGCCACCACTATGTGCAAGCAAACACAAATAACGTAAATAAGACGTGAGCTCTCCTACAAATAAATTTTTATAAGACTGAAAAAAAATGCAGTTGTAATATGTTATTGTTTACAAAAATGGCTGAATGTAATTCCACTTAAATGTCTTGAGGAAGACATTGTGTTTTTAATGTATTATTGTTTTTGTTTTCAAAATAAGAAAACCTTTCATTTCTTTTTCAGAAAATTTATTTGTCTTAATGATAATATAGAACATGGGAAGCCAGATGCACACACTGTAAGTAAAGTCAAACCTGTTCATGCAGTCACCTCTATTAAGCAGTCACCTGTATTAAAAGTTCACATTTTTCTTGTCCTGTCATAGAATATTTCATATTAATTAAACCTCTTTTTAGAGATCACCTGTTTTATAAGGCCACTTTTTCTTTGTTCGAAAGGTGTATAATGTTATTGACCAGAAATGGGAGGAATGTGATGGGCCAGTGTCAATCACTGGTACTCATACCATAACTATCCTCCTCTCAGTCCTCACAATGAGCACCAGCCAAAGAAAGACCAGTAAAACTATGTTGGGACCAGTAAAATTTTTCAGTTTTTATTTAGCACTATATAAAAATAAATTCAAGAATTTGATTCAGGGACAGTAAAATTTTTCAGTTTTAATTTAGAACTATATAAAAATAAATTCAATAATTTTATTCGGACTAGTAAATTCAAATTTTCATTTCGAGGACTGCTCTATGTCACAGATATTTGAATGCTTCTCTCCATCTTTGTCATGTGGTGCATATAGTAATAGTTAACAAATATTCACTCAAACAACAGAATATTGGCACAAAATATGTAGTAATGTTGTGTATTTTTTTTATAAGCAGCAGCGTTATATTTGCAAAATTATGCAACGGTTGAATAATGCATGTTAGATTGAGGATTGACAGAGCTTGGAATTGTATGTACAAAATAAATTGAAATAATTTTTACTTCAAAATTTTTCATATAGCTGTTGTATATGATTGTTTTTATATCATGAAACCTGTCTAAACCAAACCTCATTGGAACCATTTTTAGTGTTATTCAGTATATAACAATTAAAAGAGGTTAAATGAACAAAGAATTTCTAACTTGGGACTTTATTTAAAGTTTGGTTTATACAGGATTCCGGTTTATTCAGGGAGTGGTTTAGACAGGTTTCACTGTATTCTGACCTCAATTAATATCAGATTGTTTGTTTGACCTTTAGGTTAAAGCTATATTACAAGATTATTATGAATCGGTGCTACCCATCCAGTCTCAATTTGAATTACCTAGAGAATACAAAAACAGATTTTTACATGTAGATGAGTTAAGACAATGGTAATGAATTAAACGTTAAACATAATTTTTTCTGCTTAGGTGAAATATGTATTTCTTAATATGCCATAGTTTTTGTAGTTATCCAATCATTTTCTTGTATTGTTTGATACTGCACGTCCATTTGCATGACAACATATCCGCCATATGTGGATGGTCCTTTACAAAAGTTTAATTTTTCATGTTGATGGCTGCCACTGTAGGACAAATTTAATGTAGGACCATATGGGGAAAATATTGTAGTTATTATTATCAACAGCAAACATGACTGAAATTGATCAATGTTTGGATTGATTCCTCTCGATTGTAATTATTGTAATGTAAATTAAAGATATTTGTTGTTAAAATGTAGAATAACAAAACAGTAAAACTACGTTATAATGCCCCTCGTTTCTTTTGTGATGTCGCTTACCGCCATAAATTTTGTGTGTCCCCTTTTCTAATTTCCCCATTGATTCTATAATGCATTTCCCTCGATCTATCGCCAAACCCCTTTATAATGCCAAATGGTGACGTAATAACGAGGTTTTACTGTATTTAACTTAAGGAAATAATAAATATTGACATGTTGACACAATGTAAAGACCGCATCGGTGGCATAATGGTTAGCGTGCTCGCCTCATGCGCGGTAGATCGTGGGTTCGAGCCCCGGTCGGGTCAAACCAAAGACTATGAAATTGTTGTTTGTTGCTTCTCCGCTAAGCACACAGCATAAAAGAGAAAGAGCAAAGACTTGTTGGCTCTGAATCAGAATGATGTGTCAAAGTGGAGTGACATGTCTACCTGCGGACTATTGTGTCAGTGAGCTAGCACTATAAATTCCAACTCAGCGTGTTGGTCTAGAACAAAGCCGACCTCATCATCATCTCATTGAAAATTAACTTGTTCTTGCCATGATATAGCTGAAAAATTGCTGAATAGGCGTTAAAACAACAATCACTCATTTACACAATGTATAAATAAAAATAAAATAATTTTTTTTTTTTATATTACAGGAAGCAGTTCAGAGATTGGTTAAAATTCTTCACACACCTTGCCTTAGTATTATTAGTTGTTTTTGCTGTTTCTTCATTTTTTGGAGACAAGGTAAGTAGTCCTTTCTTAGGGCTAGCCATATTTATAGTCAAAATTTGAAGAATAACAATTTTAGATATAGGGAAATTGCCCAATATGTTTGTTTGAAGTCACTGTCAAAATTGTCATTCTGTTAATTTGTATAATTACTTACTTTCATTTAAATTTCAAAATTAATTGAAAGTAGACACGATTGTATTGGCATGCAAACGGAAATTGATACTTTCATTTATAAATGTGAAAAGAGTGGCAGAAAAGTGGACACATTTTCAATTTACATTAGAATTCAGGCTCCAATATGATATCATGTTAGACTATAGAGCTGGAAACTGTTTTTTTAAAACTGCTCAACTGATCAGAAATAATTGTTAAAAATGTGAAAGCTGACCAATACAACATAGTCACTCTCTTGTAAGGTCACTCTCACTAATGATGCACTAAGAGTAAGATAGTAAAATACTGCTAAATTCAGACCTGATTTTATTCCACTTTAAAGCGGAATTCCGCTTATTTTATTCCGGATTTTACCGTTTTCACTGTTACGATTCCTTTTTTATAGTACATTTTTTATTCAATGCTTCCACTTGCCGATTTCCGCTTTTTTGTTGGCTTCGTAACATCAGGTCTGTAAATTGTCCCCCCCTCCCCCCTTATGAGGAAACTTTTTAATTGCAGAAGAGATGTCCTTATAAAAGGGAGACTACTCAAAATTGCTTAAAAGATTGTGTTACATGTACTGATATATTCACTTGAATTCAGGGACAAACATATTCAAGGGGCGGTCGTGGTCATGATCATATGGTGGTTGGATTTATAACTACCTATGCAATCAGTGCCTTATCACCACTAATGCTGTGAGTTTGAATCCCGCTCAGGCGAAGTATACTCGATACAACATAATGTGAAAAAATTTGTTAGCGACATATGGCAGGTCGGTGGTTTCTCCGAGTACCAATAAAACTGACTGCTACGATATAACTGAAATACTGTTGAAAGTGATGTTAAACACCATAACCCTAACCCTAACATGTTTATTTTATTACTCTCATTTCTATTTTGGAGTAACACAGTGATATGTTGTTTAGCACTGAACATAGCTTTCTTACATGTACATGTATATATTACAGATTGAAGCACTTCAAAAAAGGTTCATAAGAAAAAGATCCACAACATCTGAAGAAGGGAAGATGATGACCGTATGACGGTGTTTGCTCTGGATAATTACACCTGACTTTATAATGACTACCCTTGTAATACTCCTTATAATAATAATATTCTTAATGGCTTATGAATCAAAACAGTTCTAATATGTGCAATATGTAAATATGTATTTGATTAAATTTTAAACCCATCAAAAGAAAAACAAATAAACAAGGATGATATTTTTCTCCAGTTATTTATCTGGTTACGGCTCTTTATCTGTAGAAAAAATCTGAAAGTTGCCGGACACGTTCAGAACATGTGAAAAAAAAACTTTTAGAAAGTGAATGTAGGTGGTTTTGTCTATATTTCATTGATTTTCAGTTATTTTATTTTCTAATTAGAATCTTCCCTGAAAAAATCAAATTTAAAACAAAATCTTTGGAACATATTTTAAAATATTGGAGAACAATTGTAATAAAGATCAGAAAACATAGTATATATATTATATACTTATGGTGCTTTATTATTAAAACTTGTCAAAATCCTTGTCTTCCAATTGTTATTTCCAGTTTGTATACTTCATAGGCAGTTGTGTACTATGTTTGAATGCAAAATAATATTTATATAAAATGATGAATTAATACATTATAAGAAGGTTGATTCTATGTGAATTACAAAGAGATTATTATTTTATTTATTTATAAAAAGTCAGGTTCAATTATCCAGAGCAGATGTGAAGTTTTGTATGTAGATTTTTGTATTGTTTTATCCAGAACAAATGTTAAGTTTTGTATGTACATTTTGTGTTCTTTTATCCAGAGAAAATTGTAAATTTTGCTGAAGAATTTATATTGTTTTAGATGTGCATATATGAGTATTATCGATTTAAAAAAAAATTAAAAGTATATTTCTATTTTTCTATGGCAGCAAAAATGTTGGTATGAGTGTGTTGTTGTCATCAGTTTCAGTCTGCAGACACACATTTGTTTACAGTAACTTGAGTTCTATTTGACTGATACTTCTTAATTTTAATACAATCATTTCTGGCACAAAATGAAAGTTTGGAATAATTATGGAGATTTACCCCTACCTGTTTTCAAACAATAGGCTTCATATGGAGGTGCCAAAATGGTAGGCATAAATTATTGTATCCACAAATTATGTGTAACTATAGTGTACGTGATTTCTGACATTACTACATGTGATGTGGGCAAGTCATGCTGCCGCTAGGCATAACCATCTAACAGAATATGGCCAATATATATTATCTATCTTTCATTGCATATTTTTGTGATTAGTACTGAAATTAATTTCAATGAAAGTGGAAAAGAATCTAGGCAAAATATGCTATATGAATATAATTTAAATATATGATTTAATAAAATTGTCAATAGAGAAAATTCTAATTATACCACAGCAGAGTTATGTCCCTTGAATATTGTACTGCAATAAAGTTATGTCCCTTGCAAATCATACTGCCTCTACAACATGTGGTTGTGACATATTATATTCTTAATCATGAGCTCTATTGACTTGTACTTAAACTAAAATCTAAGTACTTAGACATGATGTAATTTTGCTGTATAAAGTGATGTCAACAATGTAGTTGTGAAATATTTTTTTGAGCTAAAATAGGATGAAACCCTATTCAAGGGGACTAGGAGTAAACCTTAAGTTAACTTAAATCCAGTGTGAAAAGTGCTGTTTTAAACTTCCAAGAAATCCAGGCCAGTTTTATTGTTTGCCATGATAGTAGATTTAAATTAAGCTCCTCAAAAAAATCAAATGTTTTCATGCAGATTGAGTTAAAGGTAAAATATATTTAGGTTTAAAAATTTCAACATCATACACAAGTGCTTAAGAATTTCTCGTTAAGTTAAAAATAAAACATAAAACTGCCATCTTTAACTGAAACTTCAATCCACCAATTATAGCTGCATTATACATGTAAGACGGAGGCCATCTTTTTATTAAAATCACATCGGTGACGTAATGGTTAGTGTGCTCACCTCGAGTGCGGTAGATCGTGAGGTCAAACCAAAGATTATAAAATTGACAGTTGCTGCTTCTCCTCTAAGCATGCAGCATTAAGGAGAAAATGAGAAAGAGCAAAGACTGGTTGGCTCGGAATCAGGATAATGTTTTCCGAGTGGAGCGACATGTCTACCCGCGAACTGTTGTTTCAGTGAGCTAGCACTATAAAAATCCAACTCAGTGTTGGTCTAGTACAAAGAGGACATCATCATCATCATCTCATTTAAAATTAACTTGTTCTTACCATCATATAGCTGAAAAACTGCTGAGTTGGCATTAAACAACAATCACTCACTCACTCTTTACTAATTGGAGCAAAAATAATTATAATAGAAACATGATTTATGCATTCCATATCAGTATGCTATATATTGTTTTGGCAACATAGATTTTCCAGTCATTTGATTTTATATGAATAAATTATGATTTAATAATACATCAATATTATGGCCATATTTAATTTTATGTTTCATTTAACAAATTTTTGAATTTCATCAAATTGTTATGTTTTGTATGAATGTATCACTTACTACATGTATTTATTATTGAAAAATTGCATTGTGGGATATGCCAGGGAAAGAATTGTTGTATGTTTACTTGTATATATTGTGTTTAAATGATGTTACATTTTTCTATTGTACATCAGGCCATTTATAATTGTTTTGGTTTGTTATAACACGATCAGTGATGAATCACAAAAATCACCCATACACCGTAAAAAAAATTTCAAAATAATTTTGTTCATGTTTGTTTGTTTTTATGCATTAAAGGAAACAGTTTTCATATTTTCGACCTGTAAGTCGGGTTACACCAAACCAAAATTGTTATTAGAATGACCACATATATTTATTATCAGGACTATTTCATCAAACTTTTTTGAAGTACCAGTATATCTTTATTCATGTTATTAATTTTCGTCTATTATCTAGTTTGCAATCCTGACGTAGAAAACTTCCATATCTATGATATTTCTCTTTTTACCATGTTGAGTGGAACATGAACTACATCTAACTGGTTTTTTTTTTCATTTATTTATGATAAATTTCAGTTACAGTACATTAAAAAAGAAGAATTTCCTCCAAATTTGGCAGGGATGGTTCATTCCAGGGTCAGTTGGGTTCGAGACCTTATGAAGGAAAATAACCTGCACGAAAAATTAAATATGCAGATTAAAGTTTTTCTATGATTTATGCTACAGGGTCCAAGCTCTTGTGGTCTAAAGATTAACCATAGAGTAGGGTTAGGGTTAGCATTATGGTGTTTAATGCCACCTTCAACAATATTTCAGTTATATTGTGGTGGTCAGTTCTATTGATGGAGGAAACCGAAGAAAACAGTTGACCTGTCCCAAGTCACTGACAAACTCTATTGCATAAAGTTGTATCGAGTACACTTTGCCATTTGCGGGAATCGAACTCACATTAGTGGTGATAGGATCTGATTGCACATGTAGTTGTAAATCCAACTACCATACGATTATGACCACGACTGCCCCAACCATGGTGTATATGGGGTTCAAGACCTTGTTGTCTAAAGATTTACCATAGGGTATATAGGCTGAAATCGGAAAATTTTCAAAATTGTCTGAGAATGGAAATGCAATTGTAATTGGCATGAAATAACATTTAATGTAAAGATTCAGTTTTGCACCAATGAATTCCCAAGTATCTATTGGATTCAAATTCTGGGGGGGTGGGGTCAAAATTTAACAGAACCTACAATATGCAATAAAATCTGTTTTTACCATGTGAGTGATACAGGTTCATGCGAGTCTCTAGTTTATATTTTGTTGGGGTTGTTTTCTACATCAGGTTTATAAAACTTTGATAATAGATTTATATACAATTAATATAGACAACATTCCATATTAAAACACTAATCTGAGTATACATTATTGTTGTATTCTTTTTTGTGTTTCCTTCATAGAAAAGTCTTGACACATCAGGAAGTCTATATCTACATGTATATATATTCTACAAGTGTTATGTTAAATACCAACAACAAATGCTACTCAAATTCTTTGGTCTTTCTGTTGCTATTACCTGGAACAGGTAACATTTTACCGGGTGTAGGGGAAATACCGGTAATTTTAGAATAGAATCGGAAATGTGCAAATGGTAGGATTATCAGTGTTTGCATCATTTTTCATATCACAGTGACCAGTTCTATTGATGGAGGAAACCAGAGTACCTGGAAAAAATCACAAACTTACCACAAGTAACTAACACAAAAACATTATCACATGAAGTTGTATAGAGTGCACCTCATCACGGCTGGAAAACAAACTCGCAAAATACAATGTTGCTAGGCAATAGATTGGTAGAGGTAAATCCATCCCACTGTATAATTGTGACCAATGCTGCCACTTATTTCCAAAATATTATTAAAATATTAAACTTTTATTGCAGTGTTCCTGTACCATTCCTCTAATTAGGTAATGGTTAGCGTGCACACGTCAAGTGAGGTAAATTGTGGGTTCGAGCTCCATTTGGGTCACAGCAATGCCAATAAAATAAGTATTTGCTGCTTCTCTGTTATGCACACAGCATTAAGGAGAAAGAACAAAGACTTATTACAGGTAGGCACAGAGTGAAAAGACGTCTTCCAGCAGACTGTTGTTTCAGTGAGCTATCACTATAAAAATCGAACTCCGCATGTTGGTCTAGTACAAAGTGGACATCGTCATCATCTCATCTAATGTAACTTGTTCTCGCCATGATATAGCTGAAAAATTGCTCATTTGGCG
The DNA here is from genome assembly GCA_002080005.1 of Gigantidas platifrons. Classification (NCBI taxonomy): domain Eukaryota; kingdom Metazoa; phylum Mollusca; class Bivalvia; order Mytilida; family Modiolidae; genus Gigantidas; species Gigantidas platifrons. The sequence goes on along the minus strand of MJUT01050092.1, from coordinate 242,112 downwards.
TTAAACAACAATCGCTCACTATTATTCCTGTTAAAAGTTGGATTATGCCTTTGACATTTTTAGCACACCTGGTCAAATGCCATGAGACTTTTTGCCAATGCTATCATTCAATGCTGTTATATTTGTCATAATTATTGTTTCCTTGAAGAACTATTAAGCAAAATGAAACCAAATTTGCCCAGATGTAGTATTTATCAGCAGAAGTAAAGAGATGCTCAAATGCAGGTTATTGGCTGTGTCACACTCCTTATAGGCCTATAGTATAGGGTAGGAGTGATGTTCATTATTTAAGACCCTTATGTGACTGAAATGTAGTGTTGTTCATTTAATGTAGGATATTTTCTCATGTTCATTTACATCTAGTATCCTCCCTTACTAATTGGTAGGTATAATCAACAGTATGAAGATTGATTGATTGATTGGTGTTTATTACCAACTTTAGCAGGATTTCAGCTATATCATGGCTAATAATATGCTAAACGAGAACAGCAATATTTGTGATACATATGTAGATTTCAAGCTAGTACAAATGTAAGGGCTATTCCATTTAAATTTCCCATCAGGGGGTGGAATGCCATTGATTTATTTTTCTATTGGTGGTAGGAAAAATGTGAATGTAAAATTATTGGTTGGGGGGTAACCAAAACTCGATTTCTGTTGGTAGGGGGTGTAATCAAAGAGCATTTGTTTTACATAGACATGTTCTGAATCATAATTTTGCCGTGTGTTACTAATTTTTTCAGTACAGAACACGGTAGATTTTTACGTATATCGATTAGCTTTCACGGTAATTATAAAAATTTGAACTTTGAAATTCATATCATTCACAATGCCTTCCCAGGAAAGACGTTTGAAAGAAAGTGGCAAAGGAAAACAAAAGTTTGACATCGTATTTTTCAACTTCTTAAGTTGATATAAAAAATGAGTTATTTCCCTTTGTTATACATTTATACTTGAAACAAACCAAAATTAACAAAATCTAAATATGCCATTTGCAATATTTTATTATCAAACACAAAAAAACTACTTAAATTTAATCTGAAATAAAAACCTGTCTACTTAAACTTAAACAAAGACAATATTTAGCAACAACCAGTTCTATATATTACCTGTAGTAATAACACACATGCGTAAATAGACATTCATTACAATAAGGCTATTATGGAAATCGTTACAATATTGATATAAAATGTATACAATACTAGTCTACGTTGATCTATAATTTGCATAAGATCAATTATATCCAATTTTTGATCTACTATGGATTGATGTTTCCTTTTTTCTAGACAACAATCTATTTATTGTGGAAACCGAAATGAAGTATATGAACCACAGATTAACCCATTAAATAGAAAATTAATTGATTCCGACACTCCTAGAAAAAGACATAATAGTGGTCACAAAGTGGGTTTTGATAACAATTGGAGCTATAGATGCTCTGCGCATTAAAGTGCCCTTTTTCAGCCAATGTTTATGCATAAAAGTGCCCTTTTCAGAAATAGCACCCTGCCCTTTTGAAATCCTAGCTAGAACACTGGATGTGAATCATGTGTGTGGGTTGTTGAAGGCAAATGTCCTTCAACAATATACACAGATGTTTTTAGGTACAGTGATTTTATAACAGAGAGACCAAATATGCACCTAAATGGTAGAATAATAATATAGAATGAATTGAAAAAACGGTGCATGGTTTGACTGTTTGACGCACATGGTTTTACGTTTGTTTCCTAATTTATACCACAGGAGCTTGTTGCAATTTTTCTGGGTATACTATCCACGTAAACCACCATTTCTGGGTTAACGTGGGTAGTATACCCTGATAAAGTGTAACAAGCCCATGTGATTGTTCTAGACAAAATACAAGTACTAAAAACCCGGGGGATAAAAACCAAACAGCTTCAATAAAATGAAAATTGACTCACAAAATGGGGACCTGACATACACAGATCTGCAATAAAGATCTTACCTACAGTCAAGAAAGTTGGGAATATTCCATATGGCTCAAGTAAATTTGAGTATTATATATGCAGACATTTGATTTGACTACACTATCCTGAAATACTGAGAATGAATCTGAGGTTTTAGGTAGTGTCGTAAAAGGGGATTACCAGAACACT
>MJUT01050092.1:209831-237353 GCA_002080005.1 Gigantidas platifrons | reverse complement strand
CATATACTGTATAAATAAAAAGGTGAACAAATGTAGCACTTGGTTTAACAGTATAAAGTATACAATGCTGACTACATAACTATGCAATAACAAAATTATACAGGTAACTATAGCAACAATGGAGTATGCTTTCTTAAATGACTCAACTGAGTAAAATATATATCTGTTCATTTTTTTTAAGCGACTCATTTGAGTGCTATATATATCTAGTTTTCATCACTCTGGCAGGACTTTTATCATCTGTTGGCGTCATCCATATTCGTGTCGTCACAGCTTATTAACTTTAAAAGTTCTTCTGCATAATGTTTTTCATCCTGGAATTTAAAAAAAAACGTCAATTGACATCTTTGTTTTGAATCTATTAAATAGAAATTCTTGTAATGAAATACACATGTAACAATCCAATAATTTATCGAGATCAAAGCAGGGTCGTCGTGATCGTGATCGTATGGTAGTTGGATTTACAACTACCTGTGCAATCAATGCCTATCTCCACTGACGTGAGTTGAATCCCATTCATGGTGAGGAATACACGATACAACATTATGTGATAAAATTTGTCAGTGGCTTGCAACAGTTCAGTGGTTTTCTACACCAATAAAACTGACCGCCATGATATAACTGAAATATTGTTGAAAGTGATGTTATACACCATAAACCAACCAACCGACCCAGACTGATCACAGCTTTTCTGAGCATATAACATTGATAGTTTGTCAATTTTAGTTTTATGTGTATGTTTTGTAGATTGTTGTTTGTCCTTTTGTACTTTTTCTTTCAGCCATTGTGTTGTCTGTTCTTCTGATTTAATACCCCTTTGATATCTTCAAACTCTTCTTTCAGCTGTATATTCTATTACAAGAATACTAATTGTTTGACATGAATGAAAGAAAATTTCCTTCCTATAAAAATATTACCCAGTATATCTCTGCATAGAAAAGTTTAATATAAAAAAGTACAACTGTTACATGCTGTTAAATGCTGTCTCTGTGCAAAAATATTTCTTGCAAACATGGCATGTTGATTTAATTTATTTGAGAAGGTTTGTGTCAATACTTTGTTTTTATCTACCTTAGTTCCATTTTTTTAATTGAATATTTGATAGATAATTCTACTAAGATGCTGAAAGTGGGGGTTAGGGTTATGGTGTTTAATGCCACTTTCAACAATATTTCCGTTATATTGTGGCAGTCAGTTTTATTGGTGGAGGAATATCTGGAGAAAACCACCGATCTGCCACAAGTCACTGACAAACTTTATCACATAAAGTTGTATCAAGTATACAGTTAGCTCAAAGAGGATGGATTCTCCCACTCCAAAATCTGTGGAATTTCTTGGTGTAAAACTGAAATACACCGATATCCACCGAAAAAATCTTGGTGTATCTTTGGAGCATTTGGTCATAAATCAGCAGGGTTTCTCACCTGAATCGGTGGGCCNCGGTAAAATTTATGGTTTTAATCCCATTGATCTATGCCGCTTTCTCCACGGGATACAGACAGGTGTTATTAAAAATCAATAACTCAGGTAAGCATAATTGCCGTTTGTGTGACTATTTATAATATTTGTCATCAGTAAAAAATATTAAAATAAAAACTTATGTTGGCAGAGATCATAATATTTCCCTGGTTCCGCGTGTTTTCCCTTTTGCTAAAAACAGTCACATTCTCGGAATCAATATCTCGTATAGAGGTATGGACATTTGTCAATTGCCAGTACCCCATGGCCATCAGGCATGGGCTTAGTCAGAGAGATATATTCAATCCTGGGTGCTAATAAAAATTTGTGATGAAATTATTTCGTTGAAAATTGCACTACCGACTTGTCTTTTTTCAGCAGGCTAAAATATTTTGTGTTGACTTCAATTTTTTATTTAAAATGCCGACTGTTCTGCGGGATTTCCCTTGTGATAAAAATAGTAACATTCTCGGAATCACTATCTCGTATAGGGGTATGGACATTGACCATTTGTCAGTACCCCGTCGAGTTGAGCTTCTGCAGATGATACCAACGCCCTAAATTATCAAAAAATGCCATTACAATGTGAAAGGTGCTAGAAAATCAATGCATCAATCGTGTATGTTCAGCTTTTGACTGATTTGAAATACACTAGCGAAGCAAATTCTTTTGTGTATTACACAAAAAATCGCACGAGTGCAAAAGGTAAATTTTGGAAAAAACGATCGAAATACTTGGGGACAACGATCTATTGTAAATATTTAAAGTTCCACCCGACATCCTAATCAGATTAACTACCGGAGTCATTTAAACATTTTTATTACTCTAGACGACCATAAACCATTTGGGAGGGTCATAAACCACGCGGTGTTGGGTGGACCAGCTTGGGAGGATTTTGGGAACAAAATCTAAAATCAAAGCGCGAAAGCGCCGATATACGGTTTTGCCTTGAAACTTTATATTAGCTGTGATTTCAAGAATGGATGATTTCCAAATAATCAGACATTCCATACTAACATATATCACCAACTTTAATGCTGCAGAGAAGTGATAGTGTAGCTCTTTGTGCATCTCAGACATGCTTGGGATTTTTATTTTGCAGTGTTAAGTATATATGAGGAACATAACATNAATTAACGGCGGCACACCGATATTCACCAAAATCGGGGGGAAACGATAGAGAATCCATTCGCGTTGAGCTAACTGTACCTCACCTGAGCGGGATTCGAATTCACAACGTTAGTGGTGATAGGCACTGATTGCATAGGTAGTATAAATTCAACAACCATACGATCACGACCACAACGGTCCCTTGCTGAATGTGGTGATCAACCAGAAATCAAATAAAATCTTACCGAGAATTCTTCTTTGTTCTTTAAAAATTCAATTCTTTGTTGTAATTTACTGTGTAGATCTAATTCTGATCTCTGACATTCCTCAACAGACCGTGGATGATCACGTACAATGGCTAATAAGGCTGACATAACATGTTCATGAAAACTACAGTGTTCTTCACTTAAATGTCCAACTAACTGGTCTATCATTCCAATATCACATAATATATCTAAAAGATAAATATGGAAATGTTTACTTAATAAGTCACTGTTTAATTTCTGTATATTTGATCAAATTCTGACTCAATTCAAAATTTTACATGAAAAGACGGTTATTAGTGCTAAAAATGAAAAAAATAAATTAACTTTCACAGATGGAAATGTATTATGTATTAAAGAAAGAATCTATGGTTGGTGTGTAATCTCCATTACTTAATTTATTGGAAAACGTGAGAGTCACACACTTTGTAATGCTACAGAGTGTTTGACACGATATTGTAATTAGTTGTTCAATAGTACAATTATACATTGAGAACACTTCAAAATTTAATTTAATGTTTTAAAGTCTAGAATGAAAACTGACCCTTAAATACCTTTAAACTAATATAATGGTATAGAGTTTGAGTGACTGCTGACCCTGTTAGTGTGGCGATTGTTCATTCAAGTTAAAATAATACATAAAGCAGGTCGAAATGGTTTCAAACTGGCCGTTTTACAACAGGTGAACGCTAAGGTAGGTATGACTCAGACTGTACCTTTGTATGCAGGTGTATTATTACACACAGCTGACAACATAAAAGCTGCTTTAATCTTCAGTTTCTCTACATCTTGTTGCATAGCTCTCATTAACACAGAAAAACCATCATTATTTGTAAATTCCTTTTGAGCATCAGGAAAATCTCTGACTAAACCTGTAAAATACGATGTAGAACAATATCTATGCAATGATTTAAATTAGAAAATAAGTTACCTTTTTCAAACATAATTCATGATAGCAATTATTAAAGGGGCTGACTATTAATCTCCCATAAATAACAGACATATATTAAAATTTAACATTCATCATCATTAGTCGGAGTTAGTATACAACCTAAAGGTTTACAGAGGTAATGTTCATCACAGCATTTTGTAATTTTTTCTTTCCCAGGATTTCAAGGGACATAACTCTGAAAATTTAAAGTTGAAAGTCTTATTTCCATATACAATGTAACGGTAATATTTTTTGTGTGCTTCATTTTTGTGCACGTACATTGTACATAAAAAATATGGAATATTATGCAATTTTCATATTTCAAGGCGAGATGTACATGTAGTCGATACAACATTAAGCGATAAAGTTTGTCAGTGACTTATGACAGGTCGGTGGTTTTCTCTATGTACTCTGGTTTCCTCTACAAATAAAAATGTTCTTGATTATACAGGACAATAATATGGTTTTTAATAGTGCTTGTCCAAAAATGGCAAAACAAACTTTAAGGTATGCACTAACTAGAGGCTCAGTGAGCTGAGCCTGTGTCGCTCAACTTTCATTCTGCTTTGAGGAAACTTAATACAGAACCTTCCATATATGTAGATGCTTCCTACCAAGTTTCGGTTCATATGGCTAAGCAGTTTCAAAGGAAAAGATTTTTTTAGAAATCGACCGATCAGAAACAAGAATTGCATGTGGTGGCCATGTTTGCAAACCGATCGGGACGAAATGAGCAATCTTCATAAAGGACATTTCATAGATGTTTCCTACCAAGTGTCGGTGGTAGTCATGTTTGTTTAACCGATCGGGACGAAATGAGCAATCTGTATAGAGGATCTTCCATAGATGCTAAGTTTCGGTTCATTTGTCCAAGTGGTTTCAGAGGAGGAGATTTTTTTTAAATCGGCCCATCAGAAACAAGAATTGTCTGTGGCGGCCATGTTTGTTAATGGATTGGGACGAAATGAGCAATCTTTATAGAGAGCCTTCCATAGATGCTTCCTACCAAATTTCAAGTGATGGCAAAAGCTCACATTGCCTTTGACAAGGTGAGCAAAAAAATTTGGGTTTTAAAAGGACAAGTGGAAACACAGGTATTTTTTTTTTTTTTGTCTTTTCCATTTTAGTCTGACTGAAAAAAGGCCAAGGAAGCTGAACGGGCGAAGTTATATTTAGTTCCCATATGTTATTTTCTAGGGGGAAAAATACTTGTATGAATGAAACATAAATTATCCAAATAGACCTAGTCCAACAGATGAATAACTGAATATACCCCCTTGCATTTGAAAATATAAAAGAGACAAAAGGGCATTAAGAGGAAATATAATATAGTGACAACAGGACTGTGGTACTTACAAGAGGTTGCATACAAAGCTTTAATTTTGACTGTAGAATTGTTATCTTGATCCAACAGATCTAGCAGTACTGGTAACATGTTGTTTTCTAAAACAGCTTTCTGACAGTATGGATTGTTTTGTACTAAACAGGCAATCAATTCTAATGTCTGCCATCTTATTTCTGCTTCTTCATCTGACAGTAACTGTGGAAACAGATCAAAACCGCCAATCTTGTGAAAATCTAAAAAAAAAAGTAAAATCTTGTAAATTAAGAAAAACAAAGTCATTGCCCAATAGGCACAAAATAGATTTGAGCTTTAATAACAAAAAAAGGGGGCGGAAGGCAAAGCTGGTGAATTGATAATATATCAACAACTTCAGATAGTAGGGCAAGTTATAGTGAATAAATATAAAGTGAAACCTGTCTAAACTGAACCTCTGGGAGCAGCTTTTGTGTTCGAAATAGACAGGTTAAATAAACAAAGAATACGTAAATTTGGACTTTATTTAAAGTTTAGTTTGTTTATTCAGAGTTCGTTCTAGGCAGCTTTCACTGTAAATATTTACATCAAATCAGCTAAATCATGGTGACCGCAAATTACTGAAATACTAAATTTTATATTTTTTTATGGCAGCTTTATTTAAATACTACATTTTTGTAAATCAACAACTTGAACTGGATTACTACTATACTAGCTTATGGAATCAATGACATACATGTAGTATAGAAATTTCAGTAGTCTAAAGAACATTGCTATGGACTACCAACTATAGGCAGCTCTCTTTCAATCTCCTTATTGTTGCATGCCAATTCGAGTAGCGTATCAAATTTAGTATATAGTATGTGCTTAATTAAAAGATTTTTGCTTCACCTATAGCATAATCCATTTGTTCACACCACTCTATCAGCTCTCCCATGGCCTGGTTTCTCTCTTCGTCAGTACTGCTAGAGCTTTGTAGACATTCCATACAGCCTTTAATTCTCTGTACTGGATTAACTGACATGCCATCCAAGGCATTTTCTAACCATTGCCTTCTCTGATTATAAAAAATAAATACTATTATTATTGTTACCATGGTACTCATATACATGTATCGGCGTCATATTTACGGTAAATAAAATCTGGTTTTGATAGTTTGTTTGCTTGATGATGTTTAACGTCACTTTCAATAATATTTCAGTGGCATCGTGACGGTCAGTTTTATTGGTGGAGGAAACTGGAATAACCAAAGGTTACCACCAACTTGTTTCGCTTACAAACTTTATCACATATAATGTTGTACACCTCGCCCTGATCGAGATTCGAACTCATAACATCAGTGGTGATAGGCATTGATTACATAGGTAGTTGTAAATCCAACTATCATACATGTACGATCACAGCCACGACGGCCCTAAAAATCTGTAGTAACTGAACTCTTTTTCAGTTCTGCTCTCTCTAATAAACAATTTTTTTTTTCTCAAAGTTCTAATACTTATTGAATCAAGGATTCATTTACGTAATTAAGTGAAAAAGAGTGAGTGCTTGTCGAGCTGAAGATGATTGCTATATCATACTATAATATCTAGTTCCCATACACTGCTAAGCATGCAGCACTAAGGGTTTAATTTATTTAAACATATTTTATTGTCCAATACAAATACAAAAGGATAAGATACAAGTTATGCAACTTAGAACATCTTCTCCATTAAGGAATAAGAGTAAAGACTGGTTAGCTAGTAATCCGACTAATGTGTCCGAGTGGTGCGATATGTCTAACTGCAGACATTTGTTTCAGAGAGCTAGCACTATAAAAATCCAACTGAGTGTGTTGGTCTAGTACAAAGAGTACATCGATCAGCAACATGTTCTCGCAATGATATACAAAAAATGTAGCTGAAAAATTGCTCATTTGGTGTATAACAATAATCACCCACACACTGAGCTTGATTTTTACAGTGCTACAAGTACAATGTAGTTCACTGAAACAAATTTAAATTCAGGTAGAGGTATCTGTCCACTTGGATGCATTACCTAGACTAATTCTGCTCTTCTTATTCCTTAATGCTGTTCTTAACAGAGAAAAGGCAGATAAAATGTGTATAATCTTTGGCTTGACACACTGGAGTTATAATAATTATATAAGCAGTTAATTTTTTTATTAGAGCCTTATACATTGTACATCATTTTTGATGTTACAAGCTATTAAAGTTCCCATTTAGATTAGCAAGGAACTTGCAAATAAAAAAACCTGAACTTGCATAAACTCAGCATATCCCATGATTTAAAAAAAAAAAAGAAAGAAAAAAAATCAAGAAAAAAAGTATTAAAAGTAATTATAAATGATTGGAAACTTAGAGTCTTAGGATCAATTCAATAATCAAATGCTGGTTATTCAGATAAGGGTTAGGGTTATGGTGTCTAATGCCACTTTCAACAATATTTCAGTTATATTGTGGCGCTCAGTTTTATTGGTGGGGCCAAGTAAACCGGTGTACCCGGAGAAAACCATTGACTTGTTGCAACTCACTGACAAACTTTATCACTTAATGTTGTATAGAGTACACCTCGCCTGAGTGGGATTCAAACTCACAATATTAGTGGTGATAGGTACCGATTGCAAATGTAGTCATAATCAAACAACCATATGATCACGGCCACGACGGCCCCTGTTCAGATAAGAGAATAGATAATGCAAATAGTACATGAAATAAAACGGCTACAAAATTTCATTGAATGAAACCTATCAATGATTAGATATAAAGAGTTAAATATAAACACTACAACACACCTCTTCAGTCATTGGTGCCATTCCATCAGAGCTAGCATCTTCAGATTTGGTGGCTTCCAAACAGAACTTCATCAAAGCTTTCATGTCTCTCGGCATTCTTCTATCATTACCATCTCCACTAGCCATATTTGTATATGTTTAGATAGAAATTGAAACTAGAATATAAATTTCTGAAATATTTGTTATTTTCTCACGCCGTCTCTAATAACTGTAGCAGTGTATGTAGCACCCGGGGAAAAAAACTCGTCCTTGTGTTTTGGTGTTGCGTAAATAAATTTAAATATTGTCCGTCTTTAACAAGTTGAATTCAAAACTTTGCGATACCACGGAACCACAAACAGGACGATTTCACTAACTATGTGACTTAAAATTACTACTTGTATTGTATGTTGTCAAAATATAGAATAGAAGTTTGTGGAATATTCGTCAATTTTCGCACATGTATTTTTTCAGATTGTTTCTAAAATTAGTTTTGCGACTTCCGGAAGATTGAAAAGAACAAATTGAATCCGTTGACTCCGACCCTGTACATATATATCGTATTATAAATACAAGGCGTGTCGCGTTCCAATGTGAATGTTCCTGTCAATACGAAAATATTGTAGTGAATTACATTGTGAAAATTGTAATACGGATGTGCTACTCAAAATAGTTTTGTTTTGTTTTGTGATAAACCTAAATACAATAAGTAATATATTGACTGAATGTTAAGATATCCGGCTTAACTATATTAGTGAACCTTAAATATATATTTTATTTCCTGACATATATTTCCTCAGAATGAAAGATTGAAATATATATGGCCTATATCTTATATTGATGAAATCTGTTCTGATTGAAAACTTTCTCGCGAATATAAATACATTACCATGTTAAGAAAACGACATGAAAAAAGAATCATTCGGGACACGCCAATCAGTAAGACACAGCAAGTTATGTTTAACGACCAGATGCTGTATATGGCCATTTTTGCACTAGATTATAGATAAAATAAAATCATTGCTCATTATAACACACTCTTCACTGCGACCTTTCAAATGTATTCGTTTGGCACATTCTACTCTTCAACGTGTATACATGACAATCTGTTTTCACAAACAAATATTTTTATTCAGATTTCACAATCTTCAAAAATGCATTTCTTTTCACGAACTAGAGGTATAAAGTATTGTGTTAGTCATAATTATGGGAGAAAGACAAATATTTTAACAGTATGATTTATTTCCTTAGAAATGTCACACTGATAATTATGTGTCCAATAAATGTGTGGAAAATAAAAAACAATACCTATTACTACATACAAAATGATATTTTTCTTAGAAGAAGTAAATCAAAGTATTAAAGATAGAAAAAAATTTGTTAAAAAACAAAATTAGATATGTAATATCAATAATAAATTAGATATGTAATATCAATAATAAATTAGATATGTAATATCAATAATAAATTAGATATGTAATATCAATAATAAATTGAACACATTGTAAACTGAAATTTATTCAACTGAAAAAAAAACGAAATTTCATTGTTTACAAATTATCATGAACAAACACTCAAATTGACTATAGAATTTATCTTTAATATTATAATTGTTTATAATACTATATATATTACTACTATAACTTGATTAGGAGAAATAAAACTCAATTTCTTATTTAAATACAGTGTAAACAAACTTCTTAATCTGATCAAGTAACAACACAAATCTCATGTTAATCTGATTATAATCATATCAAAGTTTGAAAAATAATTGAGGGTACAAGTGTGAACAAAAGAACTCAATGGCGGGTATCAAAACAATCTTAAGTAAATTTCTCACTTAGCTCCTCTACTGTCAAAGCATTACTTGATAGACAGACGTATCTCAAAAGTATAAATGTCGTCTTAAAGTCTGATAATCCAATTACTACGTCCTGTCCTCCACACATATAAAAGCACATTAGAAATTAGACTTGCATAACATCTTAAAGACCACAGAACATTAAGGTAGGTGAAAATTTACGGTGCATAAAATATGTTCTATGATATTGTGAATAGAAAGTTTAAAAAATAATGGTCAACAATCTTACCAATATCAACAAAACGAACAATCATCTCTCACCTTAACTCACTGAACATTGATAAGTTTATATTTTCATTTTTTATATTGTTACTTAATTCGTGTCAAGTAGCGCAAGCTCAAGTCATAGACAGAATTAAATTAAGTATATGTTTCAGTAAAAGTAAAATAATAAACAATTATATTTCATTTTAATTTATTTTTTCAAAAAATTGTTTAGGAGAAAAATAATTTCATATTATTTCCACTTATTTGTTTAGAAAAAAATATATTGAAAACTGATATTTTTATTGAATTTCGGTCAATTGTGAAAATTCATTTAAACGTTATTCAATCATGTAACGATTTTGGTTTATTTTCTCAGATATTAAGAAATACTATGATTTCAAATCAGTCATACAATTTGTACAACTCTTTAAACAAAATTGTCTTTCGGAAATTGTACCGAAGTTTAATAACCTGCAGTATGTATTACGAGGGATAATGAGTTTGAAGTCTGAGAGAAAAAATATGATAAAAACAACATTCCCTTTTTAAATTGATATTTAGAATGAGATTCGTGGTATCAGTTATGTTATAATTAATCTTCCCATAGTCGTTTTTTGTTGTTTTTTTTTTTTGACAGAGACGGCGGGGTCCATGTTGGTGTTCTGGGGTCGCCATATTTATGATGTGATTGATGTTATCATATTAATTAGGTCCTTTGGTTTTATTGCTCCCAAAACTTATTTAGCTTTCCAATCTTTAGATTTTGAACATACCTGATGAAGGTTATTCCAGAAACGTATCGTGCGCACTAAATTAGATATCTACGTTTTTATTTTTTAAGCTTAGGAAGCTCGCGATTTTTATTTTTGCAAACGCATTGCATTTATTTTACATGTATGTATACAATTATTTAAATTTCAGTTGCAGCCAATATATCAAGATGTATACTACACAAATTGCTAAAAACTGCCAGACAAAGAAAATCAGCATGAAGAATATTGAAATGTACAAACCACTTCCGGTGGTAAATGTCAATAGCACGTGCTGTAGCGACAACAAGAAGAATGAAATGGTGGCGTTGTTTATGGACTCTTGCTTTACAACATCAGGAAGCTGTGTACAGAGTCGTCTGCTCGGACCATCAGACACATATTCAGCAACATCTAGTCAGCGTGGACAGAGTCGACTGTTTCATCCTTTGTCTGACAGTTCTTCTTTCACTGATTCCACCCACAGTCAGTGGGTATTACCACCATATACTCCAACAGACTACAGACATTATACGAATGTACCAGTCTATAAACCAACGGTAAGTGTACTCTTTTTCCATTGGTCTACGAATAATAACTATTTATCTAAATTATTGATTTGTTCTTTCCTTAGGGTGAACATTTGCTGGATAAAATTGGTCACAATATCATCGGCTTTGTCAAAACATTACGTTTTGTTTAAATTTTAGAATTGACCTTTCTGGAACCGGAAAGCAACACTTTTCTTGTTTGATAACTTGGAGAGGGCAATGCTTAAATTCGGTGATCAGTAAAATGCATAACATAGACATTGGAATTAGGGAAAAGACATCATTTGCATTTCCGCACGACTTACTACCTTTGATATGTCTGAGCACCTTGATTAGGCTAGTTTAAAAAGGTTTTTACAAGTGAAACAGTACTTGATCAAAGTGATGAAGTTTGAAACAAACAAGTACCAATTTCATTATTTGTTGGGAAACAAGGCATAGCTTATTTTTTAATCATAATATTATAAATAACATGAAAATCATGCACCCATTCGCATTTATAACTTTATATTACAGTAATGTTCTGTTCACAATTCTTTGGTTTACTCTCCAATACTGCTAAAACAACTGAATTCAATGCTTATCAGATGTCAATATCAATTCGCCATGTTATAACTGAAGTATTGTTGAGGAAGGCCTTAAACACCATAAACCTAAACCCTATATCAATTAATCGGACATCTATTTTGTTATTTTACCATTTTTAAAAGTACTTTTCAAACTTTTTCAGACGGTACAGATCAAAACAGTACAAAGTACCTCCAGAAGAAGTGTGTGGCTAGGACTTATTTTCGGCTTTTCAATCTTCCTCTTGCTAGTACTCGGTGCAGTCATTGCTTATGGTTTAGAAAGGGGCATGCTGTAAAAGTGAAACAAAAGTACTTGGCGCAGTCATTGCATATGGTTTTGAAAAGGGCATGCTGTAAAAGAAAAGCAAAGGAACAACTACAGGAAATAGAGCAAAAGATTCCGAACGGAATAAATACTCACGGGATCACAAGAACGCTTTACAGGAGCATAGAAAGAAAGCTACCTTTGAAATGAGGAAAATTCTAGTGATACAGATGAAAGACGAACATCGTTCGGAATGACTTTTTTAAAAGTCATTGTCATACATGTACATACTGGTAGCTAGATGAATATTTATGTTGGTACGAGAGAAACTGTGCATGAATTTATAAGATAACTCCTTCACCGCATGAAATTTACGGAAAAGGCACGGAAGAAGAAACATCAAAATTGGATGTTTTAGAGATAAAAACACACGATTTGAAGTTGAACACTAACAATATTGCCGATCGACCATGCAGGCTTGTACATATAATTGAAATTGTACTACTAGTATATAAGTTTGCATAGCGAATGCTTTAATTTATTATTATTTGTTTAATTTATTAATTAAAGTTTGAAAATATAATATACTAGTAATGTTGAGTTTCTAAATAAATCCGGTTAGTTGGTTGATTTATAGTGTTTAACGCCACTTTCAACAATATTTCAGTTATATCGTGGCGGTCAGTTTTATTGGTGGAGGAAACCAGAGAAAACCACCGACTTGTCACAAGTCACTGACAAACTTTATCATATAATGTTGTATCGGGTTACACCTGTCAATGGACAGGGTTCGAACTCACAACCTTAGTGGTAACAGGCACTAATAGCACAAGTAGTTATAAATCCAACTACCATACGATCACGACCACGACGGTCCCTAAACAAATCCGTGTAATGTATCACGGTGAGAAATAGATTACCAAGGACTACAGAAAAACAATAACATAATTGTAATCCGACTACAACAAAACTAAAACAAATGTAAGTAAAATTTATGACAAGATAGCAAGCATCAAGTGCAACAAAAACATACAATCAGCTCAGCATTAAGTGCAACAGTTTCACAAAACAAGAAGAAATACATTAAATAAAGCTTATCGCCATGCATGCAAAAGCCTACACAAAATATAAACTTTTAATAAAAAAAAAAATATGAGTCATTTTTGAAAATTATCATAATGTACTTATATCAGAGACATAGAAGTCTCTTATCGTCATGCAAAAGCCTACACAAAATATATACTTTTGATAAAAAAATAAAATAAAATAAAAACATAAGTCATTTTTGAAAATTACCAATAATTAAGTACTTGTATAAGAGACATATATAGATATCTCTGCCTATACTAATTTCAATTTTTAAGATCAAGAAGATATATACCATTTTATATTAAAACAGACAAGATAAGGTAATATTACATCACATTACTTTATAAGGTGTTACCAAATGAGACAGAGAGATCAGACAGCATTTAAATTGAAAAAGCAATGAATTATTTTTGTAAGCCTGTTTCCTGTATCCTCGAGGGGTCTGATAAATTGAGATTCAATGTACAGGAAAGAAAATAAAATTAAAATACTTTATACTTCAAAACACAACGTAGATATCTAGTTTATTGCGTTTCTGTAATAACCTTCATCATGTACGCTAATAGTCAAAATATTTAAAAGCACAATTTAATTTTAAGAGTCTTTGTAAGTAGATAAACCACAGGACATAAACAAGATAGCCAAAAATCAGCTGAGGTTTCTAATATCTGAGAGAGATAGACGGTTGCTTTAACTATAATATTTGTAACTGTAATAAACGAAGCACATACATGTAGTTCAAACATTAAAAGCCCACACATTATATAAAGTTTGTCAGTGACTTACGGCAGGTCGGTGGTTTTCTCCGGGTTTAGTTTACTTTAAGCATATTTTATTTGCATAAAAGTTGCAAATGGGATTGCACACAAGATATAACAACATTAGTGAAGTCCTTTCCCTTTTACAAAAAAAAAATAAACAAAAAATGATTGCACATAATGGCGATAATTAAACTGACCGCTACGAGATACCTGAAATAGTGTTGAAACTGGCGTTAAACACCAAAAATATAACATAACCAAAAAGTAAACAAGTCTACGACTACAGAAAACATGAGGTTTTCTTGGTCCAAAGGAACATTAAATACTTTTTATTGGCAAATACTAATAATGAGAAAACGTTCAATTTTTGGTTGAGAATATTGGTTATAATTTTCAACAGTTAAATAAGAGCCTCCGTGGCCACATTCTCAAACCTCACTACATATAAATGTTCTGCTCTTTGGTTACGTTAGTTTCCATTTTTTCCTAATATGAAAGCTGCACTGTGTCCCTTAGTCTCGCCTCGAATGTTTGTGAGTGCGACTTCCTTACGGCTTCAGCACTAGAAGGAACCTGACGTGGTAATGTTTGTCGGCAACTATTGATACCCTTCCGGAGCACATGAGTTCATCCCCGGTTGTTAGTGAGGTTCTTGTTGCTCGGTCTTTAGTTTTCTATGTAACGTTTTATAGATCATTGTTTGTACCTTTTGTCTTTTTATTTTGATCATTGTATTGTCTATCCTTCTTTGATTTACAAATTCTGATTTCCCTTTTGGTAACTTCAAGCTTTTCTTTCAGGCTTCCATGATATAGCTGAAATATTGCTGAAAGTTGCGCTAAACACCAGAAATCAAATCAGTCATTTTTTTCTTTCAGGAATAACGTAGTTTTATTTGTATACGACATGGCGCTGACTCCGCCGGTAAACTAACTTCACATTAAATAGCGTTGAAAGTGGTGTTACATTGCACGTGATGAAGGTATATTTCTAAGTCGAAGTTCTTACTTTAATACGTTTTGAAAAAATAAACAATTCCAGAACGAAGTATAAAAATGTCGAACTTGCAACCGACATAATGGTTTTATTGACAAGCATATTAAATAAGATGAAATACAAAAAATACCACACTGTCTAAACAATTCGAAAATCAAAGAACAAAATGGTAGAAAGAGCCGAATTCGATATCCTAGCACACAAATGGTAGAAAGAGCCGAATTCGATATCCTAGCACACAAATGGTAGAAAGAGCCGAATTCGATATCCTAGCACACAAATGGTAGAAAGAGCCGAATTCGATATCCTAGCTCACAAATATATGACCACTCACTTTCCTTGCTTGGTACAAGCAATTCAATATATAAAAAAAAGTGACAATCTTTTTCTTTGTAATGTTCTCAGAATCCGTATATTGAAGAAGACCAGACAACACAATGACCAAAAGAAAAGGTACTAAAGGACAAACAACGATCTACAAAACATACACATAAATCTAAAGATGAAGTAACGCGAACCCCACTAAAAACCGGGGGTGACCTCAGGTGCTCCGGAAGGGTAGCAGTTCCTGTTCCATTAGTGGCACCCGTCGTGTTAATTTAGGAATGAGGAAAGGACCGGGAAGTGGAACATATCCGTGATCATTTGTGACACAAAAAGTGGAAAAATATCAGCGATTGACCTTTTAAGGAGGCCTTTGAAATTAATCAATACAAGTGTTGCAATGAATTTTGATGATATGGAATATAAGTTAACGAATTCGTCTGAAATTAGAAAAATAGAAGTTCATAAAACCGCTTTCATCTCAAACACATATCTACAGAAAAAGGTCATACTTTCTCTGATACGGAATATCACACAATGACAAGAGCAGGCGATGCCATAACCATTGCTGTTAGTTATAGGGTTCTTGTAAGTGTGTATGCATCATTGCTGCGGTAACTTTCGGTTCTATGACAAGGATTATTGGCGTAAACATGATTGTTCATTTTTATAAATTTTATTATTTCAATCACCTTTAACTTTCATTCTAACATCACTTTCTAGATTGGATTTATGCAGAATATAATTATGTACATTGGCGGCATATATTTTTATTTGTTCAAGATTTAGAAACAGGAAGAAAAGTGAGAATCTGACAAGCTTTTCTTCCCCGCTGTATCGTAGGCAGTATAAATAAAATATGCATTTATCGACAATGTTCGTATATTGTAGCTATACTGCAAAAATGTTAAATTTGCGGACAAGATGACAAGTACATTGGATATTTTGGTTGGATTTCTTATTGCGTGTCTACAGTGCTGTTCGTGTTCCAACTGTGCCTTTTTCACTTTGCTCTACATAATGCGAGCGATACCAGGATATTTTATGTGTATACAGCTGTATAAAACAAAAGTGTATACGTACGTGGGCATACACCTTATATTGGCTGTATATGGACTGATTGCAGTATAATCATTTCCCCCCGTAAGAATACTAAAGATAAGCATCTATCGACTTTGAATTTTGTAAATTATATACAATCAATTTGGAAAAGGTTAGTAGTAACTTAATTACAACTAGGGATGTTGTCTACATAAAAATGACAGTAAAAATGAAGGTCGGTGGATTTTTTAGATGCAGTTCCTAGTTCTATTACCTCGTTTTAAAGATTATTATCAACGTTTCATTTGTATTTGTTTTTCTTCTAAAAGCAAGAATTAGAATAAAACTCGGGATTTGTGTACAGAACTAATGCATTTCCTATCTGCTTACCGCTTCAACAAATCTGATAGATTAGTCCTATTAGAATCTAAATAATTCATGGTAGCCATAGTTTGTATGACATCTTAACATAGGTAACATTATTTTCACTCCATCTGATCTCTAGATAGTGCTTGAAATAATTTTTTTCTTTGACAGTAATCTTGCCCATGGTAAAATAGTTTACAAGCTATGGCCAGGGGCGTAGCCAGAATAATAGAGAAGTATAGGCACAAGCTGCTTCGGGGGGGGGGGGGGGGGGTCCCAGGGCCGCTCAAATGTGAAATTCAGACTATTTTGTCCCTTGTTGACAATGCCACTACGGATAAACTAGAACTTTAACGTCCTTGACTACCCAGACAGACCTCTCGCGGGCGGGCGGATGGTCACGTTACTTTATACCCTTCGAAACTTTAATGCCGAAAGGGATAACAAAATACTATGTGTGATAGAGGTTACTTTCTGAACTTTTATTCATCATGAATTATTCATTGTTTTTTCCTTGTATAAGTTTATTAAAGTCATCAATTATAATATTCAAGACGACTTGCGCATGTCTGTGTATATACATACGTGATGAGTTGGACATATGCATTCATTCATCGCAAATAGTCGATATGATGTCACGCATCTAATTGCACTGAAAGATCTCTCGGTTGTTGCCGATTACACCTGCATTGTCAGCAAGATGCAGAAGATGCTGCATATAACCGGGTGTAAGTCACGGTTTGTTGAATGTAGAGAGTCTAGTAGTCTCTGGCTTATCATCTACAAGAGCCTACCTGATTTTCCAAAACTCAAACCCATCCACAACATCTACTTTCCTTGGTAAATCTGTCTGATAGGTATTAAACAATCTATCAACTATTTAAGGTGTTAGGTTTATAAGACTTGCAGGGTTTAGATAAGATCCCAAAACACGCTCCTCATTGCTTACTACTCGCTTTGATATCTGTTCCACTCAAAGATCCAAGAAGACAAGATATAGGGATATTTTCCAGTATTCAGATGGGTTTTCGTACAGGATACGCTCTGTACATTTATATTATAGATTTAATCATGGAACATATCTAAAACCGTATTCTAATAGGAAAGTGGAGCATTGATTTATAAAAAAAAATATTGTAAAATTTATGTATAGGCACGTGACTACTTAAGCCTAACGTACATGTAGCTACGCCTCTGATGGCATCCATAGCTTTCTTGGAAATAAATCATTTAAAGTCATACATAAAACAGCTGAAATTCATAAAATGCTTATAAATGCCAGTTAATGTATAACATTTTGGAATTTAGAAGCTATCTGTAACATATGTATGCACCTCAGGTAGGAGAAAAAAGAACTTCAAAACAGACGCCATAGCTGGAACAGGGCATGTTAACACTTCCTGATCACGTGATTACACTAGTTTTTAATGGCAGTTCGTGTTGCCACGTCTGTCTTGTTTTCTGGTCAAATTTTAAAATTTCTTTCTTTCGCAATTGTTTAGATTCATGACTAAATATACAAAACACTTTCTAAATCTTTTTTGAAAAATATTTGTTTCAGAAATTTGCTGCCTTTCTGTACAATCAACTATATGGAGAAAAATATTTACGTAATCGCACGTGCACCGACACGTCTGCTAGTAAAATATCATCTTGATGACGCACTTACAATATTGAATTAGATACTGTATAATTTTTCAGTTAACTCAATCAATAATTTATCTGATTAGTAAATTATGTTTCATTTTATCAAATGGTATTAAATTAATATTTTATCCATCCTCAGGGGTAAGCTTCATTGATGGTATTGCCAGTTCATGTAGTACAAGGCTCTTTGAACGAATTGATTTATACGGACCTCTTTTAGTAAAATGCTATTATTAGTTCAAGAATATTCAGAGTGAAAGAAAAAGCACAACGATAACTAGTAGCTAGGCCTGACATATATGCAAAGCATAGTAGAGTAAAATCGACAGTAGCACAATGTTGCTACTAGTATAGTGTAATGCAGAGCGTGATCAACTGTGGGTTAAAGGTACAAAATAAATACAATTCGGATATACAAACCGACCACACCAGTAAAACCTAAATTAAACAGCAATAATATAACACTGATAAAACTGAAAGACCTAAAAAAAAATAACCGGGGACCGTCGTGGTCATGATCTTATGGTAGTTGGAGCAATCAGTGACTATCACCACTAAAGCTCATGGCGAGGAGTACTCCATACAACATTATGTGATAAAGTTTGCCAGTGGCTTGCGGCAGATTGGTGGGTGGTTTTCTCTGGGTACTCCAGTTTTCCCCATCAATAAAACTGACCGCCACGATATAATTTAAATATTGTTGAAAGTGGCGTTTATTACCATAACCATAACCTCAAAAGTACTGGAAGTTAGGCAATCTGAATTGAAGGGGAATATTTTCTGCTTCATTCACAAAACGGAAAAGAAAGAAACGGAAATTAATAGCATGCATCCTGTTTTAAAAAGCTAAAACAGTCAACAGTTCCACCAATACCATAAAAATGGATGACAACATACAGAAATATACAAATTGACAATATAATATCAGGTTAGGGTGAGTGAATTCTCGTAATTAATTGTCTACTACGTATGAGAGTAGAAGCTGTTGGTTAAAGACCGTTATTCTTACGGGAAAAAATATCAAGACTGATACTCTTATCGAAGTAACTTACCAAGCCAAGAAAGTGAGCAGTCATGTTTTGTTGGTGGAGTTCTCACGTTTTAGCCGTTTTAATTAATACATACATTTGTATTATGACATATACTGCTTCCATAATTATAGAATCATATCGGTGGTGCAAAAGTTAGCGTGCTCGCCTCGAGTGCGGTAGATCGTGAGATCGAGCCCCGATCGTGTCAAACCAATGACTATAAAATTGGTATCGGTATTCAAACATGTTGCTTCTCCGCAAAGCACACAACATTTAGGACTTAGAGCAAAGACTGGTTGGCTCGGAATCAGGATAATGTGTCCGTGTGGAGTGACATGTCTATTCACGGAGTGTTTTTTTCAGTGAGTTAGCACTAAAATCCTAACTACGAGTATTGGTCTAGTACAAAGTGAACATCACTATCATCATCATCTCATAGAAATAAAATGTAACTCTCCATGATATAGCTGACAAATTGTACATTTGGAGTTAAACAACAATCACACACTCCAAAATTGTGATGTAAAATTATTGCATGTATATATTAATCCAAGTTCAATAATACTGAGGACCACTGAGGGTTGAACTTTATTGGAAGAAGAAATCTAACAACACCGTCGAAAATGCAAGGTTAAAGTAATACGATTGTTTCTACAATTTTCCTATTATAGTGTGGAGCTGTTCTGACGGTGTCCTATTTTTGATTTTCATTTTATTTTACTTTTCCGTTATCGTGTAGGAATGCATTTACACACGAGGTTTAAGTGAAGCGAGAATGCTGTCGTCACCTTTTTCACATTAATAAAAGCATCGCATTAATTTGTTTTCAGTTTATAGAATGGAGGGAAAATGATAAAATCGCATTAATTTGTTTTCAGTTTATAGAATGGAGTGAAAATGCTGAACGCTACTAGAAACAACTACACTACAGGGATATCCCAACTTGTATAATTATTATAGATAATAAAACAAATAAAATAAAACACTACAATAAGACATAGCAACGTCAATGTTTAATTGAAATTGAAATCAACTACAGAACGATTTACAATATAAGTAGTATTATGAAAAGAAGGTTTAAAAAAGTGATGGTCAACAATACCACCAATAATAAGTATTTCAAAAAGATTATCAAATAGTTTTAAACAACATAAAATATATCAATTAATATACTTAGTACGCCATTCTGGTTTTTAACAAGGGACATAATCGATAATAGATTCATTGTGACCAATCTCTTCCAAAGAGTTATCGGACTTTAAGCTCACTAGGAAGGAGTGTAAGGACCTTTAACTCTGTGGAAGAGATTGTCATTGCGATATTTTTTAGTATGATAATAATTTCAGTTCCGGGAAGTAATAACGAGGCTGTCAACATATGTGGTATACCCTTAATAAAACACAATAGAGATTGAAATAAACAAATTATCATAAAATTGATAACACAATTAAGATTTAACAACAATGAAAAAATACAAATACATAAAATTTATATCACAACCTATTTCAGTTATTATGAGACGTTTTTAACATTTTTGGTAATTACATTTCAGATAGATTTTTTTTTTTTTTCAAATCAACAATTCTTTCGAAAATTTCAAAGTCATTGTTTACATGTTATTTTTGTGTGCAAGGATAAAAGGATAAAAATAAATATGAAACAAACTTAATTAATAAATTCAATTTAAAATCCAAATGTTTTAATAACAAGGGCATAACGTCGCTGATGAAATTTTATATCGTTTATTGTTTGATGGCCCATCTCCTTCTTCGTTTTCCTGGACTTCTGCCACTTCCGAGGAAGTTAAACATGTCTGCGATCGCTGAATACTCTTGTGTCTGACAATGGAAGCCTAAGTTCAGTCGACAACTCTTCTTCCTACATATAACAGGATAAAGTATGAAACATAGCAAAACAATTGATCATTTCATTAACTAGTGCAATCGTGTAGCAAAATGACGTCATTGATTGAAAACGTTGTTCTGACAAATGGCGTAACATCAATTCAAATTGTCATGTATTTACATCTGGAAATCCTGAAATTTCGTTTGTAGAGATATTTGTAACAGTACATGTATGCGTTATACATAAGAATTTAATCTAAGGGTTATTTCTAAGAAACATTCATCACCACGATGGTATGGTAGTTGGATGATTCATAATCTATCTATGAAGTCAGTGATTAGCACGACTCTAATCCGTTGCGAGGTGTACTCGATACAATCTTATGCGATAAAGTGTGTCTGTTACTTACAAAAATATCAGTGGTTTTCTCTAGGAAGGTACACAAGTATGAAAATAACTGCCACGATATACCTGAAATATTGTTAAAGTCGGCAATAAACGCCCCTAATAAGGACTATATTTACGTTTGGCTTGCTAAAGTTGAAATGTTTTTATATCTGCAAGATACAAGAGAATTTAGACATACAAAGATGCATTAACATATCAGATACGTGGAATATGGTATAATTTGTATTTTTAAAATTATTTTTTTATAACAAATGAAAATATGCATTACGAAGAGATTAATGAAGTTTGAGAGTTGTCTATATAATGTAAGTTAACCTTTCTTCATGAACTGTATTGTCAGCATAAGATAGAACCTGCTTCAGTCTCTGTATCATTTCTTTCTTTCGTAATAGATCTTCTAGAAATCTAAATTATATGGGAAAAAAACATGATATAAGTAAAAATCTAAATTTGGCTAAAACTTAATGCAAGTAATAAAATCATAATAAACAATCAATTAAGTGTGCAAAGAACTAGTTAAATAAAAAAAATAAAAAACACCACACCGTATAAACAATTCCGAAATCCAATAGAAAAAATCTTAGAAACGTACCATTCTCAATAACAAGAAATAGATTTTGATGTTTCAATTGCAATGATGCAAACTATTTTAGTAGACACACGATTTAAAGAGTCTTTCCAAACAGATTGTTTAGTTTTAGGAGGGTTCGTGTTACTCGATCTTTAGTTTTATGTGTACGTTTTGTAGATCGTTGTTTGTCCTTTTGGCAATTATGTTGCCTGTCCTTCTTCTTCTTATTAACAAGTATCATAAAATAACTTGCTGTCAATGACCTGTAAATGTGGTTAAGCACAACTGTCACCTATTGTCCAGATATATATTATATAATAGAATTTAACCTTAATTAGACAAATATCTTCTGTACAATACGTGCGGTGAGAAATGGCATCTGTCCAAAAATGTTTCCTAGAAACGTTATACTGAACAGTACTTTTGAGTGTAAATATTTTAACCTATAGACAGACATAGCCAGACAAATTTGGTTTAGGAAATATAATTACGACTTCTTTTTATTTTTATTGTTTTACACTTCCAAAGTTAGACAGATTCTTTGTTATAACGATGAAGAACTTTTAAACAGATTGACAATTTCACACAGATAATGTTATACGTTTAACACTTCTTTCTACTGCATGAAAGTGAACTTCAATGTAGAGTAAAAAAGGAAAAGAAATAAACCGTGTTGTTTATCAAATCAGACAGTCCGCATTTGTGTTCCCCAAGGTTGGAGTAAAATTAAGTCCACAGAAAATCAAATTTCAATATAATATATGAAAAACCAAAAATTATCAATGTCGGAACCGTTCCAAAATTCAATAGAAAACTCGTAGAAAGTGGCAATATTGATATCCGTAACACATATACATGACCTTTCATAATTCAGGCTTTATACATACATTGCATTAAAAGTGGCATTGATAAAGTAGTTTTATGATTATTATTATTATTATTAAAACACTCTCAATATGATATATAGAATATACCAGCCACGATTTATAAAAACTAGTTCCGGTCACAGTTGAAAAGTAAGACAAGAGTAGAGCAGAACAAAATAGGTCATAGATCAGGAATCCTCGTAAAGCATTCAAAGTAATGGACTGTCAATTCTTATCGTGTTCATGATTTATATCACATTGGCAGCCTTTCCCTTAACGTTTGTCTTTGGATATAATATGCTATACAATTTGTTTGTGATATTATTCTCTTTAATAAAAGGTAAAGAAATGATGTGACAATCAAGAATGGAAAATCCATGGATACAAGACACAGGACGAGGACAAAAAAACCCACAGAAAACTAGAATTATCAGCAATATGGATCAAACCAAGAAAACAAAAAACCAGGGTGAACGCAGGTGGGTGAAGGATAAAGAGATCATGCCTCTTACAAGACACCCACCATGTTTTCTCTATTTCCTTTTTGCTCACTCTTGTGATAGATAGCCCATATTGTAATCATGTAATCATGACGAATATCCCTATTACAATTGGTCGATTTTTTTTATATTTCTTTCTTTCTCTTTTATCTTACTACAGTTAAAACATATGTTCTACAGTAAAATTATAAGCCAATAACAAAAGCTACCATCAATAACACAAGATTAAAAACAATAACAGAAATAATGAAAAATGAGAAACAAAACCGCCCATCGAACCCGTGAGTGAGAGTAGGTGGGTTGAAAGGCCAAACGTCTCTACCCCTGTACACATCATCCATTTCAACGTCCTCTTTTACAATGTCGGTTTATAGTGGAAATGTTGCAATATGAGACAAAAGCTAACCTCGGGAACATGACTGCAATCAGTTCAGACACAACATGGCAGACTTATTTGTGATGACGGTCTTAACAGTTATGAGAGATTGATTTATCTTGGTGATTCGTAGCTCAGATCAAATGATTCATTTGACAGTTGTAATCCCATGTATAAAATAGCCCTGGGAATTTCGAATCCGTGAGTAAGACTAGGTGGGTTGAAAGACTAGGCGTCTCCTCTCTGCACACAACACCCATTGTAAAGTCCTCTTTCACAATGTCGACACAGAGTGGAAATCGGGTAATACGAGACAAAAGTTAAAGTTGTGGAACGTTGCTGCAATCAGTTCAGACACAGAATATCAGACTTATCTATTTTGACGACTATGACACTATTTAGAAATCACTTGTTCGTTGATGTGGTCATGGAACTACACTTGGCAGATCTAATAGCAATAATGTGAAATATAGACATATAAGGAATGACAATTTAAATGTTAAGAATGGTCCATTTACAATCATGTATCCAGGATAAAAGACGTCTTATTGTCTTGATTGTCAGGACTGAATCTGGTAGAATGCTCACAGATATTTGTAGAATAGTTTTCTGTAAACCATTCATTATGCAACACTTACCGTTGGACTTGAGGGTCAAGTTGACGGACTGATCGTTTTCCGGGATTAGTCTTGTCTCGTATAATATCTTCGAATTTTCTATCTTCGTCAATGGTTACCAGAGAACACATTTCGTCCGACATTCCACCTCCCCAATTACACTCTCTGATAATTAAGCAAAACTCATTAATGACTTTATGTAAATGTATCAATTTATATGAAATAGATGAATAGTTTTATTTGATAAACAATATTTCGTCATTATGGATCATAAACATTACACGTAATAAAGAATGTTCACAATAAAATTTATCGTATGGAAAATTAAAAGTACTGTATAATATTATAATATTTATAAATAAAAGATATATGGAAATTCTTGAGTCGACTATCATTGCTCAAGCTTAACATTTCTTTGCACTTTGTTCTTAGATGCGGAACTGCCGATTAGGACTCGTGGACTTTTGTAACTTAAGTTAGCAAAATAGGTTTTGATAATTGAGTTTCTGAGATGGTCGACACTCACTGTTTTAACCTAGCAGCAATATATGTTTTTAGGTTTGAGCATTTTTAGACTCTCATGGTTTAGCGCTACAACTTATCTTATAAAATATTGTCAAGATATGTTTCACTACGATTCATTGTATCGGATCTTCGTGGTCGTGGTCGTATGGTAGTTGGATTTACAACTACCTATGCAATCAGTGCCTATCACCACTAACGTTGTGAGTTTGAACCCAATCAGGCGAGGTGAATTCGATACAACATTATATGATAAAGACTGTCAGTGACTTGTGATATGTCGATGGTTTTCTTTGGGTACTCCGGCTTCCTCCATAAAACTGACCGCCACGATATAACTGAAATATTGTTGAAAGTGGCGTTAAACACCATAATCCTAACCCTAACCCTAAATATTCTTTGTGTTCAATCTTTTGCAATTTTTGTTTTGTCTTTATAGATTTTAATATTTTACGTTGATCTTTCTGTTTAGAATTATAGCATTGTCATAACAAATTTTTTAATACTTTTATGGATGTTGCAATTCTCGATTTAACTAAACAGCATATTTAACAGTAATACAATTTGAGAAGTAATCTGAGATAGTTTTGAACTTACTTGTCAATCACATCTGATAATGTTTCTAGTGACTGCGTTACTGATGCTAAGTTATGGCGGACGTCATCCAATTGCTCTACAAGTCTGAAACAAAAAAACCAACTGTATTAATACAAGACAACAACATACAGAATGAAATAAAGAAACACGAACATATACCGGAAGCAAAATATCAGCTGTATCTATGACAAAACTATAATAAAATGTACATTCTAATATGGGGTGCTCTATTGATTGACGTCGTCACCGATATTTTAATATTCAGCTGTGTTTTATACAAACGTTAGGGAATACCGAAGGACAGTCAAAAATGGACAATCCAGAGAAACTAGCAACATAGGATACACAAGACGAAGACGAGCAAAACAAAACACAACACACTATGTGTTGGACACCACTGTACGGAAGCAAACACAAATAACGTAAATAAGACATTAGCTCTTCCTACAAACAATAGTATCTATCTATGAACTCTGATACAACTGACACACAAACAAACCCCGAAATAGAGGAATATTGTTTTGCTCCACATAAGATTTTCTTTTAAACGGATATAGCGGAATCCATGATAAATCGTTACTGTATTACGGTTGTCCGTGGTAAACAGGGGTAGGTTCACTATAAAAATGGCCCTAATCTCATAATTAAATAATATTATCGCTTTCAATAGAAGAGGCTATATCACACAACTTAAGATAACATTATTGGACACAACAGTTGAAGGTAGTTGATATGGCAACCAATTAGCAGAACTCAAGAAAAATATATTGAATTGTCTTGATGATAACTCAAATAAGCATCCATAGAGTGTATTATTCTTATCATGCTACAATATTCAATTAACCTGAAACTATATATTAATAGATATATACCTATTACAGAAGTAGGCGGTATTAAGGAGCCATGTTTTGATTTCTGTTCTATTTTAAGGTTAGTATTGAATTCCGGAAGTACTAACCAATTGGCGCTTTGTTATAATACATTTCCTCTTAATCTGGCTAATTGATTGATGTTATAAATGACGGGTGAGATTTATTTCAGTTATATATTCAAAGTGATTACAGAGTAATAAATATGGTAGATAAAAGAGAATGAGCTAAATCTTCGATTACTACAAGAAAAAGAGATTAAAATGGATAGGATGTGACACAGACTACCAATGTTCACTCGAAAAAGTCTTGACCGAGATAATTTGCTGCAAATATTTGTTGTAGTGAATGGTGGGTGTATTATCCATTCAATTCCTGGAAGTTTTCAAATAATTATATTAAAATTCAATTGGCTTAGCAGAAATTTGGTGGTCAGCTTATGTTAAAAGTGCCATTAAAGGTTCTTTTTTCGCGATTACTCTTTTCCGCGAATTCCACAAAGTGGTCAGTTTGGGGCTATTATTGTTTTTATAATGGTATTTCATATATTCATTTATTTTTCGTGAAAGACGCGTTTCTTGAATAACCTTCACCAGGAATGCTCATAATCAACAGATTGGAAAGTTAAATAATTCAAAAGTCTTTACGGACAAGTAAAACAAAAGGTCCTAAACAGGAAAAACAAAATCAACTAATGTTATACACGCCTGAGAGATATTGACTATATTAGAAGATCCCGATGTTTTTTCCCACAAAAATGCAATAAAGAGCAATGCGATTTACAAACAAATTGTCAAATGAATTGTAATAAAAAATGAAAGTTTGAAAATACCAGTGTGGTATTAGAAGACGTAAATCGAAGGACAGACAATACGATGGCAAACAGAATAAGATGACAAATGGACAGACTATGATCTACAAAACACTACATAGAAAACTAAATAAACGTTAGAGAATACCGAAGGGTTAATCAAATAGAACAATCCAGAGAAACTGTAAACATAGGGTACACAAGAAGAAGAAAAACAAAACAAAAACACAGCT
>MJUT01050092.1:191818-203590 GCA_002080005.1 Gigantidas platifrons | reverse complement strand
TTTGGTATGTATATATTGTAGGTTATATTGCTTTGGTATGTATATATTGTAGGTTAGATTGCCTTGGTATGTATATATTGTAGGTTATATTGCCTTGGTATGTATATATTGTAGGTTAGAAGAAGAGTTTGAAGATATCAAAGGGAGGTAATCAGAATGTGTAAATCGACGAAGGACAGGCAACACAATACCCAAAAGAAAAAGGACAAAAGGGCAAACAACGATCTACAAAACATTACACAGAAAACTAAGGATCTAGTAACACGAACCCCACTAAAAACTCTGATGCTCCGGAAGGGTAAGCAGTTCCATATCTGAACTAAGATATTCAGAAGACGTCGATATAGGTTATGATCGTCATTTTTAACAATCGTCTAGTTATATCGTTGCCATATTTCTTGATTGAATGCTTGATTGTTGTGTAATGTCAAGAGAAGAATGAATTATGTAGCTAAATAGATGGCAGCGGGATGAAGTTTTTATTGGTGGAGAAAATCGTATTACTCCCAAAAAATGTTTATCTTCCATATGTAACGTTTTCTAGTGTACTTCGTCATGGCTTGAAGTCAATCCTTTGTGGTGATAGACACTGATTGAATATTGACAAATTAAGCGAAGGCTGCCACAGAACCATTCATCCCGACATTTTAATATCTACAGGAGGGCGTATTGCTTTACCTAACTGTAACTAATGAGAAAATAAATACACCGAACACATTACACGCCTTCATATGTATGCATCCGTTAATTATTTTTATATATGGTTATACACATGTACATTTGTTTCAATAACCAGTCTGCTGTCCATACAAATAGGAAAATACTCAAAAGATAATAAAATATATGGAATAAAGACGATATTCAAAATTGTGTTATTTATCTGAAAGAACAAAAATCTAAGATAAAATTAATGTTGTGTATTGGTAAATGAGCGGTTTTAATTATTATGATGGTTGGTCACGTAACTGTTGTGTTCAAAATCAAGACGACACCGGATGAGACAAGAAAAGTGTGAAGATATCATAGAGTGATCAAAACCGAAGAACAGATAATACAATGATGTACAAAACACTAGTGAAGATATCATAGAGTGATCAAAACAGAAGAACAGATCATACAATGATGTACAAAACACTAGTGAAGATATCATAGAGTGATCAAAACCGAAGAACAGATCATACAATGATGTACAAAACACTAGTGAAGATATCATAGAGTAATCAAAACCGAAGAACAGATCATACAATGATGTACAAAACACTACACAAAATACTAAAGATTGAGAAACACAAATCATGCCACCCCTCCCCCCACCCCCCCCCCCAAAGATTAAAACGAATGAACTGAGATGCTCAGAAAGGGTAGGTAGTACCTCCTTCACTAGTGCCACCGGTCGTGTTAATCTTGTTAATGTCCCGGTCATAAGTTATAAATGATGAAAGGGCGGATTGTGATTCGACAATTTGTCATTACCTGCAGATATTGTATTCCCTTATAAAAACGTAGATATCAAATTTACTGCGCACGACGCGGTTCTAGAATACCATTCACCAGGGAGGCTCAATATTGAAATATACAGGTTTATTTTGTATCGTTTGATATTATTATTCAATATACTGTTATAAGTATTTTCAGATTACGTCTTTCCCATTGGACTTCTGATTCTTCATTGGCAATCAATAGATCTAGGAAATCTTCATGTGGATATTGCTACCAATGAATCGGCACTGCGCGTCAAGACACAGTAGCATTTATCTCATTGTTGTTATGAAACTATTTGAAATCAATGCGAATTAAGTATCTTTAATCAAATGTCTAACAGTCGTACCTAAAGACTACCTGTAACCAATGTTGGCTTCATCTTGGCTTCCCCAAAATCTTTTGGTCACTTGATTATTCAGTGCATAGTTTGTAATCTTGTAAGATGAAAATCTGCTTCAAAGAGTCAAGTCTTTTTGCCCAATTATTGCTTTCGCGAATAAGATCTACAGCCGAGTGGCAACGGAGCTGCACTCCGCTTATGTTTTTATGAAAGCGGATTATAAGAAATTTATGTATGTCAGATTTGAACTATGTGTTGATGTGATTACAATAGCAAAGAAGAGTTTGAAGATTCCAGAGGGTTAATAAGAATCCGTAAATCGAAGAACAGAAAACACTATGACCAAAAGAAAAAGACACAATAACAAACAATGATCTACAAAACACTACACATAAAACTAAAGATTGAACAACATGAAACCCACTCAAAACATGGGTGGACCCCGGCGCTCTGGAAGGTTAAGTATTTTCTGCTCCATTAATGACACCCGTTGTGCAACTTTTGTTACAAACCTGGTGACAAGTCATGAATGAGGAAAGGATAATCTTAGAAAAGATCAGTCTATGAAAGTTTTAATATAAAACTAAGGTTTATCCAACCATATTTGTAAGAATGAAAATAACCAACTTTGGTTTATATTTGATTTATTTTTCATAATGTTCCACAATATTATTATTATTTGCTTTTGACATCTATTAAAACTGGCAGGACATAATTAGTTCTAATTCATATCGGTTGCCTTTATTAATTACGTATTTTAGTGTTACTATTTGTCTTTATTTCTTATCTTTCGACTATGAGAGTACCAGGGGAATGTCTTTCCAGACAATTCGATATACGTATAATATGTATAATACTTTATCAACCAAAGATTGGAACAGTCTATGTGTGAAATTACAGGTAAGAGTTGTACTAGGAATATAAGATACTTACTTTTTACCTCTATTCCGAATGGGTTCTTCCTCAGCTGCAGAGGTCGTCAAAAGTAAAATGGCTGCTGCTATTAACCACATGTAAGTATCTACCATGTCCACTAAACTTTAATATAACTGTAAAAAGAAAGAAAATATAGGTTGGTTTATGGTGTTTAGCGCCACTTTCCACAATAAATCAGTTATATTGTGGCCGTCGGTTTTATTGGTGGAGGAAATTGGAGTATCAGGGGGAATCCACTGACCTACCACAAGTCACTGACACACTTTATCACGTATTGTTGCATCGAGTACACCTCGCCTGAACCGGATTCGAGCTCACGCCGTTAGTGGTGATAGGCACCGATTGCATAGGTAGTTGTAAATCCAACTACCATACGATCACGACCACCCAACTGCAAAATCTACGAATTTTATACAAACTGAATAATTATTTTTCAAGATTATAGCGTTCTTTATGATAGCGCTGTTTCCTCCGGTTACTTTAAACATATTTTATTGTCATACAAAACAAGACAAATGGATAAGACACAAGTTGTAAACTTATGAAGTCTTCTCCGGTACATATATAAACATTAGCAATGACAATATATTACAAATACAGATAAAATGAATAACTACTACAGTAAAAATTGAAGATAACATAACAGCACAAAAACAGTTCTATTGGTTGGGATATAAGAGTCAGTTTTGTATAATATTTATATTTAAACACAAATACGGGAACGTATATACAAAGTCGTTGTCGTCTGATGTGTATTCAATATATAAATTTACTGGACAAATCTTTTAGAGTTAACAATGTATTTTTGGACGAGCAAGAACAGTTTAGAGTTTTTGTCGTTTTCAAAAGAGGCATTTCCAAATAATATATTTTCGATGCTTATATCAAAACCCAAATTACACATGCCACGGAATAGTTGTATTCTGTGTTCATTATATATATTACATCTTAAAAAGAAATGGTCCACAGACTCGATGTAATTTCCACAATCACAATTACAAGAGGCAATTAAATTACATTTGAATAGATCACATTTGAGGCTACTACATTTTTGACGTAAGCGTGCATGTAATATATTAGCAATTCTAATACCAGTAGAAAAATATAATGGTGGTTTGTCAGGTATACTATAAACTTTTCGTATTTCGTTTTTAAACATTTGTTGGCAAGGAGAATTTCTCAAGTCTGTTGGCAGATTGTTCCAGAGTCTAATAGTACTTGGGAAAAAAGAACTTTGATATAAACTAAGCCTTCCTGGGGGAATAGTGAGGTTTTTAGAGTTTCGTAAGTTATAGTTGTTGGTTTGACCCACCGTAATAGGTAATATGTGAGGGTTGGTATTTAACTCACGCGTCATTTCACTTAAGAGATAAGGATAAAAAATTAAACAAAAGACAAAGGGCTTAAGTGAACTTGCAAAAAAAAAATCCAGTTCAAAATCGGATGTCAAACAGCGATTGCATTGCAGTTCCTCGTCAGACATCGGGAAAAAAAAAGAGATGTAACTATGAAACTAGAAATTATGATAAATAACATTAATATGAGATTATTATTTATATTTCAACCTTATCACACAATAATGTGAATATATGTTTACATACGGTAAATATCACGGTCTAATGTGTAATTATTTACTGGATCTACAACCAATGATAACGAAATACAAATGTAAATGTAAAAACAAAACATATGCCTTAAATATACTACGAGTACGTGTTTAATCTTGACATACATATTAATACAATTCTCTCATTGAAAAATTTGATTAAAAACACAATTGCAATCTCAACCATGCATTATGCACATTTCAGTTCAAATTGTAGTTGTGCATTGGAAAGATATGATTATATATTGATTATTGTGTACACCGAAAGCTATAAATTTATTGTTTTAGATGAAAACATCACTGGTGTAGTTGTTTTAAGGAGAGTTTGAAGAAGATACCAAAGAGGTAATCAGAATCCGTAAATCGAAGAAGAACAGACAACACAATGGTCAAAAGAAAAAGGACAAAGGGACAAACAATACAGAAAACTTAAGTTCGAGCAACATGAACCCAACTAAAAACCGGGGGTGAACTCAGGTGCTCCAGAAGGGTAAGCAGTTCATATTCCACCGGTGACACTTTTTTAAAATCTAGACTGTATATTGCGTGACTGAATCATACTTCCGCTTCCTGTTTACTAATACTCCTGCTTTGTCATAACTCAAAGTAGTGCACCTAACTATATTTAAAACACTATACATTTTTTTTTCATATCTATTTTAAAATTCAGTACTTAAATTAGTATTTTTCTAAACGGTGATTAACCACAAGTATTTAATACATATCTAAGGTAAATTGTTTGTTGAAACCTACTGCCGGGAAAATAAACCAAATACTGTCTGTGATATATAACCTTTTTTCATGATGTATGTTTATAAAGTTATGGCGACACAAACAAACTAGACACTCTATTTATTGACATTCTGTCCTTTAATGACTTTCTGTTTCTCTTTAGAGATGTTTAATATCGTTTTTTAGTTAACATGTTAGTGCTATAATTACTTTCCAGTTGATAAATATTCAATCTTCATTATATCGTCTGTTCTCTGTGTCAATACTGTGAAATTTGCAGGAAAATAATGCATTTAGGTCGACATCTCATGTATATATATCACGCAAAAAACATGTGCAGTTTAACTTTAACAGTTAAACATTAATTGCAATGGGTTCAAAAATTACAAGATGGCCGATACGCAACACAAGCAAAGGAATTCGCCCACCACCATGTTGCCAAGCCCTGATATTATTCGACCCTAACATATTATTCATACATTTGTATCACCAATTAAGGAAATTGGGTTTTATCTACAACTGTAAAGTTAAAAGTAAAAAGTTTTAGACCGATAAATTTGCTCATTATTTGTACGATAACCCGTCTGAAGTAGTAAAAGCAATGGTAAAAAAAGTTCTTTTAATTATTTTGTTTAGCAATTACCATGTTTACCGTCTCTTTTATTACTACAAATTACTAATGAAATTTTAATATTCGCGGGTTTCTACGATACATGTGAAGATAATGAGCCGTGTTATACTTGTTTAAATTCAATTTATGCTTCCTATTGTCGATGATTACAAAGATGACGTTCTAAAGTTAACAGTCAAATTAACAACTCCATAATTGTCGTCCATTATTACCATAAACCGTTCTGCTCATGAGTGTCGTAAAATTGAATAAAGTAGTCTGGTTTAATTGTTATTTTATGATGATAAGGTTGTAATTGGGACCAGAATATTAGGTGTTGTGTTAATGTCAGGGACTTTTGTTGCATACAATTGTCGTATTAAATAGGTAAAAATATAGAATGGAACAACTATTTTCTCCTGCTTTTATCAAGCAATGTAACAAGAACTCAATATAAGATAGGGTTAGGGTTATGGTGTTTAACGTCACTTTCAACAATTTTTCAGTTATATCGTGGCGGTCATTTTTATTGGTGGGGGAAGCCGGAGTACCCGGAGAAACCCACCGACCTGTCGCAAGTCAATAACAAACTTTATCATACAATGTTGTATCGAGTACACCTCGCCATAAGCGGGATTATATACCCAAAAAAAAGTATATGTACTTGTTTGTCAAAAATAAAAACAGCATATCAATTTATATTTTCTGTGTGTTGTTTTGTGCTAAGCACTAAATTCGAAGATATTGTACTCAAATACATATGTATTCTCGTTTAAATACACTTAAACACTTTAAACTTTGATAGTTGGACAAATAGAAGAGATAATGTACTATTTGTATTTTGTCAGTGAATAAAAAACAAGTCAAGTGTACATATCAGGAATATTATAGCTTAGCTGTGTTAAAGATACTGCTATGGTGGGTGCAATACTTAGTGAAGTCATGGTTCCATTGTAAAAAAAAAGGGGGGGGGGTTCTCATGTAAATTGTACTATCTATAATAAGGAACATGAAAAAATGAAAATAAATATCGTAGACCCAGAGAATGAATCCCCTTCTCGCCAATTTATACGTGAGGCTTGCTCACATCATTTCACTAAAAGGGGATGTTTGGATACTATTTTAACCCTGCCCCTTCTGTGAGGTGCCTGTACCAACCAAACCAGGAAAGTGAGCGATCAGGCATATATTTGTTACGGGTGTCGATTTTACCTCTCCTTCTATTTTCTAATATGGGTTAGGCACAGCCTACATGCGAGCATCGCAGCTACGTATAGACATGTACATGTACAAATAGTAGTTTTAGGTTCTTTTCTTCATTATTCTTGATTATTTTTCTGTGTTCTTCAATTCGACTTACCCAGTTAATTCTATTGCAAAGTAGATTTTTTGGGCCG
The DNA here is from genome assembly GCA_002080005.1 of Gigantidas platifrons. NCBI lineage: Eukaryota > Metazoa > Mollusca > Bivalvia > Mytilida > Modiolidae > Gigantidas > Gigantidas platifrons. The sequence continues at coordinate 196,487 of MJUT01050092.1, read as the reverse complement.
AGATATATCGGGGACGACTTTTGTTTTAGGGCCGAGATATATCGGGGACGACTTTTTTTTTAGGACCGATCGTTCTTTAGGGGGGAACAAGAAGGTCTAACGATTGTCCATTTTTTAAATAAATTAATCGTTTCATGTAAAGAAGCTACATACGGTTTCCTTTCTAATTTGTTTTTATTTTTAAACTGGATAGTTATTTTTTATTCAAATTAAAAGGATATTTCCTGTACTTCACTCCGATTGTCCATTCTATGCCGAAATTTAGAATCCATTTACGGTTGGTATTGATCATATATTGATTCATCTCCTTACACAAATGTTGCTGTTTAGCTTGTATCTTGCTATGCTCGCTATTAGATCTTAGAACTGTTCCTACAGTGTTGTATGTTTTGTTTTTCGTTTTGTAGGTGATACTTGTCTTGTATTTTATGAAAACAAATTGTTTTTTTTTGTGAATTCGGTGCAATAACACAAACTGTGTTCGTATTAAACTTGAAACATTAAAAAATCGAAATTATCAATAAACAATAACATTCACAAACAACATTAGAAATAGGAATGTCGTGTATAACTAATGTTTTATTTTCTATTAATATAAAATGTATGTGTTTGAATAACGATAGGTGTAATATTTGTCCATCAGAAACATTTGTCATCAACTTACTGAATGAGTGCAAATTGTAAAATTAATCTTCAAGCTGCTTATATCATCAAAAAACAGACAAATACAGCCCGACACCGATGACACCACAAATAATCATATATTGTTTTTAAGCAAAGGAAATTTATTACTATTGAATTACAGGATAAGATTTTTCTACAAAAAAATAAAATAAATAAAAAAAATAATAAAAAAAAATAATAATAAAAAAAAAAAAATTCTACAAGTGAAAGTGAACCGACTTGACAAAAAAATATTATCATGTTTCTAAATATTGATAAACATTAGAAAAACGTGGCAAAATCTAACAGCAAACAACAAGATAGTCTTGTTATTTTTTACATAAATACGTTTCAATTTTTAGACTTTTTTCTTAATGACGTCATGTAGTCTATATCGGGATTCGTTTTTCTGTTTTTGTTTTAGAAATACTTAAAACAACATTATGATTTAAAAAAAACCTGTTATAAATTGTGTTCTCTCTCTAATGAGCACGCCAAGTCTACATCATTTATATGATGGATCCACCTTCTGAACGGTTCCAATATCGAATCAGAAAATCATAGGAACATGCTAAATCAATACCCCTAACATACAAACAGATTACCACTCACTCGTCTAGAGGGGTTAAAACATAAATAAAAGTGACAATATGTGATGTGTAACCTGTGTTTCCATATTCCTTCACATCCAAATAATTTCTTTTTTCTAATTATTATGAACCGCATCGGTGGTGTAATGGTTAATGTGCTCGCCTCGAGGGAGGTAGAATGTGGATTCGAACCCCGACCGGGTCAAACCAAATATCATAAAATTGGTATGTGTTGCTTCTCCTCTAAGTACGCAGCATTAAGGAGTAAGACTAAGAGCAAAGACTGGTTGGCTTGGAAACAGAATAATGTGCCCGAGTGGAGAGACATGTCTACTGGCGGATTGTTGTTTCAGTGAGCTAGCACTATAAAAATCCAACTGTGCGTGTTGGTCTAGAACAAAGCGAACATCATCATGTCATTAAAAGTAACTTGTTCTCGCCATGATATAGCTGAAAAATTGCTCAATTGGCGTTAAACAACAATCACTCACTCATTAACTCAAATTATTATTATTAATGTTGTAACGGGTATGCCCTCTGTTTACTAGGTTATATGAACTACAGTACCTTCATAGCCACAGGAGATCTCCTTTAGGTCAGTTGGTCAACACTCTCTGATTTGTTTCCCCTCTGACATAGCCCTTGGACAAACAAATCCCTAGGTGTTCACCTCAGACGAAGGCAATACATGTTTACTGTTACCATCTCTCAAAGAAAGAAAATAACAGCAAACAAAAATATGTCAACATATCATAGCAAAAAAGTACATTGATTGATTGTTGTGTAACGCCAACTTCAACAGTATTTCAGCTATATTCTAGGGTGCAAAAAGAGGTAGAAAATGAAAGAAAAATCAGTATAATAAATTAAATAACACACAGCTGAGAGGACGGTGGAGCCGATTGGTTCGTATCAGTTGACAACGAATTTCTCACGGTAACAATCCACGCTGGCACTCTCTCAGATCTTTGTTATTTATAGACTACTAATTATTGTATACCTTGAATAGGTTATTATATGTAAATTGACCTTCAGACTTGTATATTTTGTTGCTATATCTACTAACAGTCATGTGACATTTGATAACAGAATAAAAATCATTTTCCTTTTATCGAAATGGAATAATTAATAAATTTAAATAATGTTTCATAGGACCATTTCTATTTATTAAATATGCTAAACTAGTTCCATCAGCAGAAAGCTTTGTTTCAAAGACTTAAATATTTACAAGATTGATATATTGTCACAGAAATCGTACTTAGTAAACCGAGCGCCTTAATTCTTATGTTGTGGAGTGTAATAATTTGAACATTTATTTAACATTACCAAATACATGAGTTTTAACTGTTCTAACATTAAATGTGAAGAAAATGCTTTCATCTCTATCAGTTAAAAATCAGCAAATAATGGTTAAGGCTTTTCTTGAATAATTAATCAAGTTTATGCATTGATTTCATCTTTAAAGGAGGTTATAATGTAAGGTCTGTTGTTAACCTTGATCAAAAATATGTAAGCTTCTAAATATTTCAATGAAAACCAAATTTTTATCGACTTATGTATTGTATACTTCCCACGTTATATGAACAATTTAAATCCATCTAGTCAAAGTGTAATTCCATTTTTGCTTAAGAATAAACAACAAAAAATGTTTTCAAGATACTGGAGGCGGTCAATAAACTGAAAGTGTTCTCAGAATGTAATACAAACAAAGCTACAAAAGAATACCTTAATTGCAATAAAGTTGACAACTAGAAGACAAAGGTGTATATTGTTATGTATACAGCTGCAGACGTATTGCGCGTGATTGAGTGCTTAATTTTCACACTCTTTTTCAATTTTCAATTTTTTGAAGTTATTTGTTTAAAGCACATAATATAGTGCATTTAATTAGCAAGCACACCTCAAACTATATCAACATGTGAAGTTCTCTTACTATTTACCTGATAGGAACCCTGCGTTTATTTATTTGTTTTGTCTTCTGTTTGTGCAAAGAAACGATAGAGAATACCGAAGCGGCAATCAAAAAAGGACAATCCAGAGAAACCTGCAGCATAAGGTACACACAAAAAAAAAGCATACACAACACAATATGTGTTGGACACCACTATGCGCAAACAAACACAAATAATGTAAATAACACATGAGCTCTTAGAACAACGTTATATCAGGGTAAAGCACAACTATATCAGGCTATTGATATAAGAACGTATAAATGTAATGATAGGAGGTTGTCTATGGTTACGTGCTTATCATATAATGTTTAAAATGTACATTCAGCAACCAGAGAGCAGAGAAACAATGACGGGCGGGAGGGGGTTCCAGTTTTTTTTTGGTTTTTTTTTGGTTTAGTTACTCGAGCACGACATTTGTCATGACACAATCATACGATTAAATAAATCTGGGGGTTTCGACTGTAAAGTTAGATAACGCGACGTAATTTGTTGAGCACTGATTATTCGAGTTAGACTAGTATAATGGAAGCAGGTAAAATTGAAGTGGGTCATAAACATGTGAAATTAATAACTGTGGTTTGAGTCAGGGGAGTAAATAATGCCATATGTTTTCTCTTTTAAAATTAATAAAGTTAAAATCCAGAGTTAATATGATAGGCACAAAAAAAAATGGATTCGAGGAAAATGACCATGGAATATTATAAATATATGTTAGAGAATACTGAAGTGGCAATCAAAAATGGACAATTAATCCAGTGAAACTGACAAGACGACGAAAAACAAAACAAAAACACAACACAATATGTGCTGGACACCACTATATACAAGACACAAGACGAAGACAAACAAAACAAAAACACAACACAATATGTGTTAGATACCACTATATACAAGACACAAGACGAAGAAAAACAAAACAAAAACACAACACAATATGTGTTAGATACCACTATACACTAGACACAAGACGAAGACAAACAAAACAAAAACACAACACAATATGTGTTGGATACCACTATATACAAGACACAAGACAAAGACAAACAAAACAAAAACACAACACAATATGTGTTGGACACCACTATATACAAGACACAAGACGAAGACAAACAAAACAAAAACACAACACAATATGTGTTGGATACCACTATATACAAGACACAAGACGAAGACAAACAAAACAAAAACACAACACAATATGTGCTGGACACCACTATACACAAGACACAAGACGAAGAAAAACAAAACAAAAACACAACATAATATGTGCTGGACACCAGTATACACTAGACACAAGACGAAGAAAAACAAAACAAAAACACAACACAATATGTGTTGGACACCACTATACACAAGACACAAGACGACGAAAAACAAAACAAAAACACAACACAATATGTGTTGGACACCACTATACACAAGACACAAGACGACGAAAAACAAAACAAAAACACAACACAATAT
>MJUT01050092.1:165077-185062 GCA_002080005.1 Gigantidas platifrons | reverse complement strand
TTGGACACCACTATACACAAGACACAAGACGAAGAAAAACAAAACAAAAACACAACACAATATGTGCTGGACACCACTAGACACAAGACACAAGACGAAGACAAACAAACCAAAAACACAATACAAAATGTGTTGGACACCACTATACACAAGACACAAGACGAAGAAAAACAAAACAAAAACACAATACAATATGTGTTGGACACCACTATACACAAGACACAAGACGAAGACAAACAAACCAAAAACACAATACAATATGTGTTGGACACCACTAGACACAAGACACAAGACGAAGACAAACAAAACAAAAACACAACACAATATGTGCTGGACACCACTATACACTAGACACAAGACGAAGAAAAACAAAACAAAAACACAACACAATATGTGTTGGACACCACTATATACAAACAAACACAAATAACGTAAATAAGACATGAGCCCTCCTACAAACAACTGGAGGTAAAGACTGAACCAAGCAAACACAAATAACGTAAATAAGACATGAACCCTCCTACAAAAAACCGGAGGTAAAGACGAACCGAACATCGTTTCTATGCGGACATCACAACAATATATCAATGAATAAAAATATGTTATATTGAAATAACAGAGAAAAACATTCAGTCGCTATATGTTCATCAAAATTCATGTAGAATGTGTCCTGTTCAGTTTCAAAATGTAGTGAGAAACCATTGCTAGACTCATGGTTTAATTATCTTCCCTCTGGTAGAGGTGACATTATAGAAACCATTGCTAGACTCATGGTTTAATTCTCTTCCCTCTGGTAGAGGTGACATTAGTTCAGTTTGTTTATTCTGTTTACGCCGTATGGTTTTTTTTTTCTAACAATGACTTTAAATTCGAGAAAGTCGAAATGTCGAGATAAGCAAGTTTGACATAACGAGATTCACATGTAGTTGGTTTTAGAATCTGTTGCCTTTGACCGTACGTGATGAAAGTTTTTCCAATGCGCATTAAATCAGATATCTACAATTGTATTGACAGTTAATATAGTCAAAACTACGTCTTACAAATCTTGCTGGTAGACACATTTTATTGGAGATGAAACAAAGAACAAATTAACTATAAATCAAGAGGCCATATAATATACGTTATAGTGAAGTAACGGAGAAAACAATTCAGTCGCTATATGTATCAAAATTCATACAGAATGTATCCTGTTCAACTTCAAAATGTAGTGTGAAACCAATGTTAGACTCATGGTTTAATTCTCTTCCCTCTGAATTTGTATCCCCTGTTCAGGCTCTTTGGTTTTCCTGCTACCAAGAACTTTTAATAATTCGAGAAATCTGAAATTTCGAGATAACGGAGTTTGACATAAGGAGATTGACCTGTAGTTGGCTTTAGAATATCTTGACTTTGGGCGTACGTGATGAAGGTTTTTCCAATGCTTTCTAAATTAGATATCTATAACTGTATTAAGACAGATGATATAGATACAACTACGTCTCACAAATCTTGCTGGTAGACACATTGTATTGGAGATGAAATAAAGAACAAATTAACTATAAATCAGGAGGTACCATTTAGTGGCATTTATAGTTCTATTGTTTAAACAACGTGTGGTAATTACTTCTATTGTTCAAAGGTCAAGAGGTCAAGACACTTACATTTTCAATAGGTATATTTTAAAGGCCAAGTCATTTACAGTATGTATATTGTGTGGTTTTGTATTATGTCGGGCTTTGAAAGCAAACAAATCACGTATACAGATAAAATGCTTGTGCACTTTCTTAAGGATTTGTTTCATGAAAAGGAATATATTCAAAGTCTCCTGTACGTACAGATTAAAATATTCAATAGATATCACTTAGAATGTTTGAAGATAACAAAGGGATAATTAGAAGTCGTAATTCGAAGAAGAAGAAAAAATAGAAGAGACCGAAAGAAAAGGGAAAAAGACAAACAATGATCGACGAAATATTACGTGGAGAACTAAAGATTAAAACGCACTAACCCACTGAAAAACTGGGATGAATGCAGGTAACCCGGAAGGGTAAGGCATTCCGTCTCCATTAGTGGCACCCTTCGGTTTATTATCGTTAGTAAACCGATTATAAGTCACGAATGAGGAAAGGACGGGATTGTAATTACGGTAAACGGACCATATCCGTGGCCATTTGTGACACACAAGTACAGATATTCCGTACCTGTTAAACATCTGATCAACCTTCCATGATGGATACTCCACAGCGGAATACATAAGAGAGAAATGCACATATTTTATGTTGCAAATTGGGAATTATTTTTTTTACTGATTTTTTTTCCCATTTTCTCATCAAGATACCTACCCAAGTCAGAAAAGATTTTATTGTAAAATGACGTCCTGGTACAAAATTAACATAACCTTCAACTTGTTAACATGTGGTCACTATTTGGTAGAAGAAGTAACAACAATATAAACAAAACACAACTAGAGTTCGAATAACACATAACAACTGGGACTGACACCTGATGGCGTTGTTGAAGATATTGCCTGTATCGAACAAAGTGCGAACAAGTAAAATAAATAATCAGGATAAAATAGAGAACTGGACATTTACTTTACCGAATTAACAAAGTGTAAAATAACCATACCATATTTATGGTATAATCTGTATTCTAATTAGTATTATAATATTTGTCGATCCCTCCTTTGGTATCTTTACACTTTTCTTAAGACCTGTAAGGAAAGTTTTAAAATACCAAAGGGGTTAGCAGTAGCGTCAAATCGAAGAAGGAGAGACTACACAATGACCGAAGGAATCTGACAAAAGATCAAACAATAATCTACAAAACACTACACAAAAAAACTAAATTAAAGATTGAGCAGCACGAACCCCGCTAAAAACCTTGAGTGAACTCAATTGCTACGGAATGGTAAGCAGTTCCTGCTACAAAAGTGGCACCCGTCGTGTTACCGATAAACGACAAGAACTTCATATGATATGGAAATCGTGTTGAACGCCAGTATGTCTAAAGACACACAAAGAACGTTGATAAACACGAACCCCCCTACAATTTCTGTGATTCTTGATTGGAAATTGCATTATATATTATTTCTTTCAATTGACGATTGAATTCTTTACATCTGTCAAAAGCAGCCAGCTCTGACGTTTCTATCATGAAACCATGCATATTGATAACCTTAAGAATACCTCCAAATTCTAAACGCTTTTTTCTAGCATTTGTATGCTAGACCGTGCTTTGTTTATTTCTTTATTGTCACATTTTTGCAAGTGATGTTTTGTATCCGGCGGCAAACAGCTTTTCAGTGCATTTGACATGATTTTCTTTCTGCTTTTTATCAAAAGAAAGCACATTGTATATAATAGCTAAAGAAAATATTGATATACGCATAAAAGAAGAAAATATTAATAAACGGTAAAGAAATTTCACTGTTTTGTTCCTTCATATAGTAGCAATCTTCATAGTTTCAAAGAAAGCAAGTGCCGATACTAGACATTTTTCAATAAACATGATAAATTCAGCTATGGAAACAATGTGTTGTTCTTTCCTATTTACATTGTCAAGATGACAGCCTTGTTAGACTCCCAAAAGAAGTGGGAGACTTGTTCATGTCGTTCGCTTTCTTATTAGTATTAGTTAAATTAAAATTAATTGGAAATCTATATTCTGGCTACGGACAGACACAAAAATGTGGCGGAGTGATAATGGTATATTTTTTTTCTTGGCTTCTGGTTTCAACTTTATTATAATTAAGACATATTTTTATATGTATTACTGTTTGTATTACATTACATAGTCATTTAACAGAAAAAATGGAAATATACGGATTACTGTTTCTAATGATCCAATCTTCATATAACTCCATAGCAAATTTCCTAGTGCATTGGGAATGACACGAGTACTTTCGTTCAGCTGTTTCCAAAAGCTATAGTATAAAGGGCCCTAAAGGCTTTTTTTTAGTACATTTAGTAAATTAACAAAATTTTCATTTATCCAAACATTTGACTTTTTGGTACACTACGCTATCATTCCTATAAAAATTTAAAAACCGTTTAAAAGAAATCATTCACCACGCATTTTCAACGTCGCAAGCAAAGATACAAGCTATAAATTTTTGTCATGAGTAAACTAATTTTGTCAAACACGAAACAACGTGCAAACGGGTGGTGTTATAATATTGTTATTATGGTTTCTTATCGATAACATATTTATCAAGCTAGGAGTGCACATCATCGACATCCATTTGGCAATAAGCTGTGCCCTTTCCTTGCATATCGTTTTCTTTACTCATAAACACAATTTTATCAATGGCAAAATAATTACACAAGCTAAAGCTTTTAATCTCACATTCAGGTATGTTGATGATATTATGTGAATGAATTCTACAAACATGGCTACATGTAACTGTATTCCACTAACATACCACAAATAACTTGAGATAAAAAAAATATATAGTTACCTCATTTCTTGACATATACCCCACATCTGATAACAATGGTTACCTTACTGCCATACTATTTCGTAATTTTCCCATTATAAATTTTCCACACCTTGATAGTAATATACCAACCCCTTCAGCGTATGTTTTTTTTTATTTCAATTCATGCTTTACGCACGAGTTTGTAGTTTGTATTCAGACTTCTCAGACATCATCTGAATACTAAATATTATTATATAGAGAGGTGTGAATTATGGGGATTTATCCGTGAAATAAATTCCGGTATTTCACATGTGTAATATCAGTTTTTTCCCGCCGGAACTACTTTTGCAAAACTATAAGTGTGGTGGTTACGTCCCTTGTTGTGCAACGGTGAATACACATATGATTGTAAGCTGAAAAAATTCCGCGAAATGTTATTGATGACTTTGGCACATAACCAAGATGACGTCATTGACGTCATATGAAGACTTGCAGTTTGAAACGTAAAGATTAGACGCTATTTGGCTTCGTATACGCTTCAATTGTGATTTAATTTAACTAAAATAAGCTTTCAAGGTAAGCATTTTAATTATTTTTGTACATTGTTGTAAATATGAAAAATAGGATTTCACATTTTCAAGATGGCAGATCCTTCCAACTGAACCCTGTAGTATCATTGCTCGTAGATTCACACGCGTGCAATCAAATATACAAATACAAATAATAATATATAAGAAATTTTGAAAGTCTATATAATAAACAGTATAACTAAATCATACATTTTGAATATCAAAATAAGACCACTAGTGACCGAATACGCATGAACGATTAAACTCGTGGACGGAACAAGTTCCGTCCACTCGTTTAATCCTTATGCGTACTTCGGTCACTCGTGGTCTTATTTTGATATTCAAAATCTACGATTAGTTATACTATATATAATTAAGTCAAGGATTTTTAAAGAATCGTCGCATCTTATTTTTCTAAAAGTTTTCCAGAAGACATCAACACTCTTTTTGAAAAGCATTCTATCATTTGTATACAGATGACCTGAGGTGGTATTGGCAATAATATATTGGTCAAAACATGACCATTGTTTCCCTATGATGTATTCACGTGGCTTTGTGTGTTATCTAGTATTTAAAAGACAGTTAAAGCCATAGGCTTTCTTATATAGAACTAATCTCATACATTGTACATATGACAACGTTTATGTCATGAAGAATAAATATGTTATGTATAAAGTTCAAGATAAGGACTTTTTAGTCACTTTTGTATATACACGGAAGAGAAACCAGAAAATCAGGAATGGACAACCCAAAGACATGGTCAACATTAGGTCCAAGACAACCCAAAGGCATGGTCAACATTAGGCCCAAGACAACCCAAAGGCACGGTCAACATTAGGCCCAAGACAACCCAAAGGCATGGTCAACATTAGGCCCAAGACAACCCAAAGGCATGGTCAACATTAGGCCCAAGACAACCCAAAGGCATATGGTCAACATTAGGCCCAAGACAACCCAAAGGCATGGTCAACATTAGGCCCAAGACAACCCAAAGGCATGGTCAACATTAGGCCCAAGACACAGAATAAACACAAACAAAAGAAAACACAACACAGACTTTTCTAACATTTCACTGAGGACACCAGCACCATCATTACAGCTTTTACTATTTCTTTTAGTCGTATCCATGGTAATGTGTATTAAAAGAGGTAATGTTTTGACACTTGGTAGATTTTGATTGAATTGATTTTTGTGTTTAACCCCCACTTTCAGCAATATTTCAGCTATATCATGGAGACCATATTTAGGGGTGGAAGAAGCCGGAGAGAACCACCGACCATGGGTAAACTTTATCATTTGCGGATGTGAGTCGAGTGCACCTTTTTTGTCATTTACAGAGCTGGGCTAGATTTAAATTCCAACTTCAATACAACAGGAACAGGACACATATGAAAACCACACATATATTTAGTGGCATCGTTTTATATATGACATTGGAAAAACAAAACAAATACACGTTAGAGAATACAGAAGGCCCCATCAAAAAAATGGAAAATCCAGCAAAACTGCCAACTTAGGATACACAAAACAAAACAAAAACACGTTAGAGAATACAGAAGGTCCCATAAAAAAAATGGAAAATCCAGCAAAACTGCCAACTTAGGATACACAAAACAAAACAAAAACACGTTAGAGAATACAGAAGGCCCCATAAAAAAAATGGAAAATCCAGCAAAACTGCCAACTTAGGGTACACAAAACAAAACAAAAACACGTTAGAGAATACAGAAGGTCCCATAAAAAAAATGGAAAATCCAGCAAAACTGCCAACTTACAAAACAAAAACACAACACAATATGCGTTGGACACCACAATGCGCAAACAAACACAAATAACGTAAATAAGAATTATCTAATAAATAAAACATAATTACCACTCGTTTTTACATTTAGCTACGACTTCAAACTGGCGTCGCATCACTGTTAAGTCGATTTTTGAAGCTTAACGATAGTGATAAAACATCAACAAGTTTAATACTTTATCTACTATATCAATTTGTATGCACTAATATCAGAATTCTCAGTAATATGTTTTTTTCGACACATTTCATAATTGTTATCAGCAAAAAAAAGGCATTATTTGTCTTTGATGAAAGTGATGACGTAATTTACGATGTTTCGATCGTCAATGCCACGTGGGAAAAGCGTGGAAAACAGCTACATTCGTTTTAACATTAATAAAATTTGTGTAATAATATAAACGTAGATATCTAATGTTAGTACCAACGATGCATTTCTGGAATAACGTTTCTCAAATACACTGATAGTAAAAAGATTGGAAAGTCAAATAAAACAACAGTCTTAGGGAGCAATTAACACAAAAGACTTAAACAGGATAGCCAAAGTCTACTAACGTCACACATGCCTGGTGGGGGTAGAACCTTAGTTTTCTAACGTCACACATGCCTGGTGGGGGTAGAACCTTAGTTTTCTAACGTCAGACATGCCTGGTGGGGGTAGAACCTTAGTTTTAATTAATTACATTATTTGAAAATGTTAATAAATAAGGCTAATAACAAAATTACCGAACGACGAACAATCGTCCAAAGGGAAAGGCAAAACTCATAAGTCAACAAACAGACAAATTGAGTCAACGTTAGAGAATACCGAAGGGGCAATCAAAAATGGACATTCTAGAGAAACTGGCAAAGTAAGGTACACAAGACAAATAAAAACGTAAATATATCTAATAAACTACATCAGTTCCAAAACACTGACTACTGTGCGGATGATACCCTCGGGGAAAATAGTTCTTAATGTACTAATCCTTGTTTTTATTGTAGGGAGGATGTTGTTGTTTTTCCTAGAATACGTGATTTGTATCATATTTAGACACATCATGAATGGATGAATTATGATTGGATGTTGTATTACAATGGCATTGCTTTTCCGCTTTAGGTCTTTACTTCTATCGCTTTTTCGGTAAACTATAATTGACGTGAAAAACTGACATCTGTTTTGTGTGGAAAAATTGTTTTGAAAAAAAGAAGAGAATCTGTTTTGAATACATAAAAAGACAATCCTAACGTGACAATTTTTATCTATGAAGCACTGTTTTGAAATGCTATCGATTGTCATCATAATTTTTCCGCTATGATGGTTTGTCATTAGCCTCTATGTACACTTTAATGAACATTAAGAAACAGACAGAAAGGGGATTAAACAAAAAGCCTTTGTGTAACTGATACTCGAGATTGAAACATAGCAAATTTTATTTCCTTCATTAGATAATATAATATAGACCGTTAAATTTAGGATAATGTTTAGAGATTTCGATAATCTGTACGATTTCGCATAACGAATATGTCGCTCATGTCTCTGAAAATTCAACTTTTAAATAAAATTGCATTTTATGCAAAAAATCTACATATATAACAGGCAATATTTCCCTTCGGGAATAAAATAAAATTATCCTTGATTTATTTCAATATAACTTTGTTTTCATATAAAAACATATAAAAAAAACCCACCTTCGGGAAATTATGATAAAATGGTGAAAATAAGGACAAAAGTAAATGTGCACTTAGCGAAAATGGAGAAAGTGAATAGGAGAAACAGTAGAGCAGTGTTAATGCTCAAAAAGTACAAGTATCGTTCCTATATTGAGGGAAAACACATGTTTTTCGTAGTTATTCTGTGACAATCGTATAATGTCATAGTATCTTTTATCTTATAAACACCGGAGTATTTAACTTAAATCATACCTTCCATTTGCCTTGATATTAGCATACTAGTCTTCAAATGTTTTCTTTTTATTGCAGTATGAAATGTGAACTAAGAAAATCATACCAGCATTGGGGTCAGCAAATTTTTTTATAATTTGCACTTACCCAACATTGAACAACAGTGATTTGAAACATTGTAGAGTTTATTCCAATGATTAACAGCAAACTGTGTTGAAAAATCTAGGAACCAAATCATATTGATAACTAACAATGTACACTGTCTAGGTATTTCAAATGCAAACTACACAATATACAGGAAAGGCCTCTAGTCTCAACTTCGCCCTTACTTTTTTCTTCAAGATATCATTTCGTTTTCATATTTCCAACTTCTATAACTCTTTATTAGAATATATATGCATCTATCAATAAACAAGAATGAAAAACATCCATTCATTGTTTTAATGTATATTTAACATTTTGACACTTATTAAGACACCTTTGAAGTACTTGAGTATGAAAGTTGGATTTTGGGAGAGATCATCAGGGTTCCTTTTGGTAAAGTAGAGTCATCACTTCGAAAATTTTACGGTCGCCACCATGACTTGATTGACCGTTATGGAATTTCTAGTGAAGCACACCACTGCTATCCACTGACAACTGGGTGGAGAATACTTTCAGTGACTGGTAGTTCACCAGATTTATAATTTAGTGCGTACGACTCAATTCTGGAATAACCTTCACCGGGTACGCTAATAGGAAAATTATTCGGTTGATGCAAAAGAATGGAATTGTTTTACTTTTCGATGCTGACAAAATGTCTATACAGCTAGGGTAAGATATGGATTATAAATATGGTTTGATGTTATGAGTGGTTAACACTACTATCAGCAATATTTCAGTTGCTAGTTCGAGACAATAAGTTTGTTTTTGTTGGTGGAAACCCGCAGAAAAATACCGACCATTTACATGTAAATGAGAAAACTTATTATATAGTATTTGTTCTTTTAATAGTAACACTTGAGTTCACTTCCGGCTTTAGTGGGGTTTGTGTTACTCGATTTTTAGTTTTACGTGTATGTTTTTTTTTAGATCGTTGTTTGTACCTTTATCCTGTTTCTTTTGGCCATTGTGTTGTCTGTCCTTCTTCGATTTACTGGTTCTAGTTACCCCTTTGGTATAGGAAAGAATGAAGCAAGAAACCTTTAGTAGTGGTGGACACCGCATGGATAGGTCAAAGGTCAAATGTAATCAAATTACCATAACATCACGACCATGATTGCGGCCCTCAGGTATAGCATAACCATGGTAATATATATAGATGATTGTAGATAGTATTATAGATGGCGGCCCTCAGGTATGGCATAACCATGGTAATATATATAGATGATTGTAGATAGTATTATAGATGCTTAACACCATTGTCAGGAATAATTCAATTACAATAAAGTGGTCAGTTTATTGGTTTAAGGAAACATAGTATTGTAAATACTACCTCAACACAGCCTAGTATTGGTATTGGGGTGTAATACCTCAATGGTAGCTACATAGGTAGATGTAAATCCATCCACCATACAATAGGTATCATAGAGGTCACAGACATAGTAAATATTTATACAAATTAGTAAATATTAAAAGTGAACTCGTTTTTCGCTCATGATAAAATGAAAAGCCCCCTCTCCCCAAAAAAATACCACACCTTCAGAACAGTCCCAAATCTAATAGAAAATTCGTAGAAACAGGGACTAAATCGATACACACAAACACACATATACATGACCGCTCATTTTCCTGGTTTGGTACAGTCTCTTTGATAAAAATGCCGGAGTTAAGCTAGTTTGATGGGCCCAAATTCTTTATAAATGTAGTAAATCGGCCAGACAAATGGCATTATTGTAAAAAAGAAACATTAAATCGTCATATCGCAATTTGTTGCATAGCAACGTATATATTTTCTTCATAAAAACAACCGAACGTTAACATTAATTTTTTGTCCATAATTACACGCATGAAAAATAAAAATAAGAAACGCATAGTCTTCGATAAAGCAAAATAAATGAATTTTCAGTTCGTAAGTTTTACTGAACCCATTTTGATGATTGTTGCCCTTAGTAGAATATAAAATTTACTGGCTTACTGGTGTAAAATAAAACTCTGCTCTGAAAGAAAATCACCAATGGATACTCATTATAATACTGTGGTTCATTTATTTTCGTTGATATGAATTTTCGTGAATTGGCAGAAACTTCAATGTTCGTTGACATTTGAAAAAAAAACTGTAGATCTCCAATTTAATGCGCACAATGCGTTTCTGAAATAACCTTCGTCAGGCACGTTCGAAGCCAAAATATTTGAAAACAAAGTAATTTGAATGTGTTTGGGAGTAAACACACCAAAGGACATAAATAAGATAGTCAGACTCCGATAAGGTCACTTATGCCTGAGGGAGGAGAACCTTAGTTTTAATGATAATTAAATGACAAAAATATATCTAATAAACCGTGCAAGTGCTGAAACACTGACTACTGGGTGGATGATACCTTCGAGGACTAATAGTCACAAGCAGAGGTATCGAACCAGTGATAGTAATAAAAACGTAGATATCAAATTAAGTGCGCATGACGCCTTTCTAGCATAACCTTTGGCAGGCAAGCTCGAGACTCGAAATATTTAAAAGCCAAATAAGTTAATTTCATGGTTTGGATACTAGCAAATGACTTCATTTGTTTATTATGCCTTTCGTTGTTCACACTAACGTTCGTAGTTTGATTGAATCAACAAAAAACCATAAAAATTAGCACCCAGCGACTAAAAATAAATTCACAGTATGGTATAATATATTTTGTACAATTATTTAAGAACATTACTTTGCTGCAACTTTATCAGAAACTGAAATAGTTAATCAACGTTAGAGAACATTGAAGGGAAAAAAAATAAAATGGACAATCCAGAGAAACTTGCAACACAAGACGAAGAAAAACAAAAGAAAAACACAACACAATATGTGTTGGACAGCACTATGCGTAAACAAACACAAATTAACGTAAATCAGCGTAAACTGGATTAAACTTGTTTACTATATAATAATTGGACCGGTCACAAGTTATATACCAACTTATTATAGTCATCTTCACACATCTACATGTAATTATATCTACATGTACAAACAAGTAAGAATATATGCTAAAATAAAATCCACAAAAATTGGGTGAAAGTCCCAAAATTATGCTAAAATAATTGACAAAAATTGGGAAAAAGGACAAAAACTTTACTATTTTCTTTAAATTATCGGCATTGCAAAAAGAAATTATAAGAAAAAAAGTAAGATAAATTAGAAATAAAAAAATATCCTGCACAAACTACTTACCCAATAAAAGTAATTATTTTTCACTTGGTACTGTAAATCCGCAACAGGCGCTGTATGGTAATAGGCAACACGAAATTGAATTGAGGCTTCTTTTCCCGCCTTTTATGATGTTTCCGCTTAGAAAGCGTCGTCCGTAATAAAATTAGAAATACGGTTAAATACTTTTATAATGAAATTTATTAATATATATAATCTACGTAAACGGAAGTGTTAGTCCATCTGTCTAGTTATAATAACGATATTTAAAAGTTTTCCGTTTCTAAGCAGAGTTCGATGTTCAACTCGGAATCTTTTGTGGGTTTATTTGAAATTGTTTTTCATAATTAAGGATCCATTGATATCACGTGATCGAATAGAAATATTGGCGTTACAGTATTGAATTTGGAAAGCCAATCGGATGAAAATTAAATGAATGCTTTATATTGTCTATGGTGATTTCTGATAGGAAGCCAAGCAAGGGTTTGCTGGGTCAAGCATCGAGATCAATAATTTAAAATAATGGATTTTTCTGTGTTTATTCCAGGTAAAACTATTTTTATTGGGTAATTTTGATTCAACAACTTTAGGAATTATCATCACTATACCACCAACTGAAATTTCCACCTACAGTTTTATTGGAGAATTCAAATAAAGTCAATTTTATTGTCTTAATCTGTTTTTGTTTCCCAATGATGAATAATTTGTACAAACAAATTAAAGTTGAGTAATTGATATTTATAATGAAACCAAGGAAAGGAAAACAATACTTATCAGAAACAAATATCGGACAAAAAACTTTGGACGTTAATTGGCCTAAAATGTTTACTGGCCGTGGAGGAGGAAGCAATATATACGCACCTTTGCCTATTGATATTAACACGTTTGTGTCGCCAAATAATATGATAATAACAGATAAAATACCACTCCTTTCTTTCAAAGAGAATATCAAGTCATTGAATGAAGCTGACATTTAACAGTTAACGTAACAGTTTGTTGTTTTTACTTAACAAGCTGTTGAATTTCCCAGCATATTCATAACAATTCATCGGCCAAATACCAAATGCCTCTTTGGAAATTGTCAGGAAATCATAAACTACCTTATAAATGAAATAGTATGTCCTCCCCCTAAACAATAGAGCATATAAGAACAATGAAAGCGAATAATGCTAGAGAACACCGAAGATGCAATACAAAACAAATGGACAATCTAGAGAGACTGCCATAATTGGGTACACAAGACGGAAAAAAACCATAACACGATATGTGTTGGACACCACTATATACGCAAACAAACAAAATCAACGTAAATAAGACATGAGCCCTCATACAAACAACTAGAGTTAATTATCTAAAGACTACACATGTCGAGGATTACAATGTGCATCTTGTTTCAACAGTAATCCAAAAACAGTGATCTATGAAATGTAAAGCTAAAAAATAAAAAAAAATACCAAACTGTCGGCACAATTCCAAAACCCAATCGAAAAGTCATAGAACCATAGGCAAAATCTATACCCCTAACATCCCGCATCATTTCATTAAGGTGGGGGGGGGGGGGGGGGTAAGCCCACAAAACTAGGTTAACGCCACTACTTTTTATTGATGTGCCTGTATCAAATAAACGTTAGAGAAAACTGAAGGGGCAATCGAAAATGAAATTTTTTTTTTTTAACTGGCAACAAGACACAAGAAACATAGGGTGCACAAGACACAAGACGAAGACAAACAAAACAAAAACAAAACAAAATACAATATGTGTTAGACAGGAAAGTGTTGTGTCAAACAAAACAAAACACAATATGTGTTAGACAGGAAAGTGTTGTGTCAAACAAAACAAAACACAATATGTGTTAGACAGGAAAGTGGTTTTTTGTTTTTTATTTTTTTCTCAAAGAGGCATCGATTTTGCCTCTTTTTTAATGATTTTTCTATTATTAGATTTTGGAACTGTTCTGATAGCGTGCTATTTTGTTTTTCATTATATATGTACAAAAACAATTTTGAGTTGATAAGATTGATATATAGATGATTATATTAATTTGTTAACCGTTACTGTTTCAACTTTCTTTTCATAGAGGCCCGGGTGGCTCAATGAGTTAGGTTGTTGTAGGGCCCGGGTGGCTCAATGAGTTAGGTTGTTGTAGGGCCCGGGTGGCTCAATGAGTTAGGTTGTTGTAGGGCCCGGGTGGCTCAATGAGTTAGGTTGCTGGATCTAACAACTCATACAAGCCTATCACCAATACGGTGTGGGTTCGGGCCCGGCTTTGTAAATTACAAAAAGGGTGCACTCAACTCTCAGCCGCAAGTGATACAGTTTACTAGTTGCTTGCCCATGGTCGGTGATTCTCTCCGGGTACTCCGGCTTCCTCCACCACTAAAACTGGTCGCAATGATATAGCTGAAATATTGTTGAAAGTGGCGTTAAACACAAAAAAAATCATCAAATCAAATCAAATCTTTTCATAAAACAAAAACTGGATGGTATTTAAAAACGAAATAAATTTTTGATTTTGTCAAAACTGCATGAATATATAAAGCAATTTGTAGTCGCGAGGAAAGCTAAATTGAGTTTTAAATGTTGTTTGGAATGGAGTAGCGCTCGATGATACGAAAAAGAAAATAAATTTAAAAAATCAAACAAAATTAAATAAAATTGTTTATTGGGAAACAACCAGTCAATGGCCTGATATGGTTTTCAATTGTATATCATTCAATAATTAAAATATACAATATGTTTTTGACGTTCTTTTTTTTTTTTTTCAGATGACTTTATTGTGCTTACACAGTTAATACTGCGTCATGTGCGCGTTTTAGTATCTCATTTTATTACATTATGTTTTTATTTTCACTAAAATATACCAAATTTGAAGCAGTTCGTCATCAAATTGTAAGTAGTTTCCATCGTAACCATAGTTTGTCAGATATAAATGATTTATATCTGTTATTTATTTCACCATGTCTTCTATTTCTATGGAGACACAGATCGCCATGAGATCAGAAAGCATTTATATGATGACCAATATATTAAGTTTTTACCCATTTCATGAGGAAGCATGTTTTATCCTATTTTGTGTACTACCCAATATTTAAATGATGGTGAAGGCTATTGGCGCTCCAGTTGTTTGTATTTACGTTGTGTTTATTTTCGCATAGTGGTGTCTAACACGTATTGTGTAGTAATTTGTGGGGGGGGGGGGTCTTCCTCTTTTGTACCCTATGTTGTCAGTTTCTTTGGAGTGTTCTATTTTAATTGCACCTTCAAATTGAATTAACTGTAAATTCGAGCTGTTATTATTATTATTATTATTATTATTTTTATAACCAAAATATATTCTCTTCGTAGTTTTCCTTGTTTCAGGTATTTCTATCAACGCTTGTTGTACGTAGTGATGTCTGTTGGTCTGTTATTTTCCTATTGTTTTTTTTTTCATCGTGTTTTCTTGTTTATTGTATTTTGTCTTAGACAAGTCATCCATAGTTCTCAAATTGAAGAATGCCTCCTGGCAACAGCCACAAATAAATATATCTAACATCAGAAAGCATCAATAAGATTATATGATAAACCATTCAATAAAAAACAAAATACTACAAAAAGATATTGGTCAATATATGCATAGTGATCAAATCTGTCATGATTATTACATAGACGCCAGAGAAAACCGAAGGGATCTATTACATAGACGTTCGAGAAAATCGAAGGGATCTATTGTATAGCCGGCAGAGAAACCCGAAGTGATCAATTATATAGACGATAGAGAACACCGAAGTGATCTATTATATAGACAATAGAGAAAACCGAAGGGATCTATTACGTCGCCGATAGAGAACACCGAAGGAAGCTATACATAGACGATAGAGAAAATTGAAATATATATTACATAGACGGTAGAGAAATGTGAAGAGGCAACTAATAATGAACAATTCAGAAAAACAGGCAGCATTGGGCTCAACACACAGAAGTAAGACAACCAAAACAACAAAACACAGCACAGAAAACTAGCAAGACGAGCAACATTTTCTTTGATTTTACAAATGCGAAAACTTACAGGTGAATAAAAATAACATCGAAATATGAAAGATATAGCTATTTGAACCATTGTACAAAAACAATGAGACTGCTCCGGTCCTGATTGTTAAATTGTACACCATTTGATTCACATACCACAACATAGATCCATCAAAATATTTATCCATTTATTAGTATATTTAAACAAAGTATTGCAAAGTATTTCTCCATGAAGAAATATTTTGTTTGATCATTTATTAGTAGTTAAAAATATTACCCTGACCAAAGTTGGTCATTGACAATGCTTCATATTTGGACATATTCTAGATGGACAATTAACAAACTTTAACCTTATAAACCGCTTTGTAAATTAAGATTATGACACTTGGTTTATAACTTAACGGACGAACTATAGTCGAATTATTTAAATGTCTACAATATCACACAGCGTTAATTTTAACATTGCAGATA
The DNA here is from genome assembly GCA_002080005.1 of Gigantidas platifrons. NCBI lineage: Eukaryota > Metazoa > Mollusca > Bivalvia > Mytilida > Modiolidae > Gigantidas > Gigantidas platifrons. The sequence continues at coordinate 168,610 of MJUT01050092.1, read as the reverse complement.
AAGCACTAAGGGGTTTCTTCCTTAATGTATGAATTTTATCTCACGAATAGCAAGATGTCGATATTATCTTAAGTAAAATTTGAATTACGAATCTATAACTAGAAGTCATAATTCAATTAATATTTATTTAATGGAATAATTTAACCCCCCTTTTTTGTAGAACGCTTAAACCCGTGTTGTAATTAACTTCCAATTAATCTTAATTGTGTGATAGTACCGGCATTTAATAGACGTAAAATAACAAGATGACACAACATGAATGTATTCCGAAGTAATTAATTACAGTAAAACCTGCCCATGCGGCCACCTCTATTAAGCAGTCTCCTGCATTGAAAGGATACCTTTTTCTTGTCCTGTCATAGAAAATTTAATATGACTTGAACCTCTTTTAAGATGTCACCTGTATATGGCAACTTTTTATTTGTCCCAAAGGTGACCTCTAGTACAGGTTAGACTGTATCTTATACAGTCATCCTGGGACTTGATAACCGAAGGGGGCGAAGCCAGTAGGCATACTCAAAGTATTACCTCTATTTCAACGGAAAATTATTTTATGAATTAGAATAAAGAGGTGATTTTAATTACTACGTTTAACTTCTATTGATAGATAAGACAATAATTAATTAGCACTCAAAGACTATGTATAATCCAAAGGTTTCACCTCAAACGTGTTCTTCATACCACAAATGTTTATCATTGAATGGTCAATTATATAATATGATGTCACCCTGGATAAGAGAATTAAAAGAAACGGGATAAAGATTGAGCCAAACAAAATAAGAAAACTCCAAACACAATACATTAGCAGTGGTCAGAGAAATTTTGGTTGAAGAAAACCGATTGCCTAAATAAAGTACCAACACTACAAAAAAGCAAGTGCTTAATTTAAACATGACTTCATATCAAACCTATTACCATGAGAAAATATATACCACCTTCAGCAAATAAACTATTAACATATAACTTTTGTAGGTCATGGGAGCTCGGAAATCCGTTTTATTTCTTAAATTCCGGTGTGAAGGAAATTGTACGAAATTATTAAATAGCATACACCTTATTATAATTAAGACAAATATCGCAAAACCCAAACACAGAATGGGAGCAAGAATACAAGTTAGAAATATAGTTCATCTCCTGCCTTATATGCACAACCCGAAGTGAAGGATCTAAAATCTAAAACATAACCGGAGTTATGTCCATATTTAAACCAAGACCCTACATATGTACATTTAATGTTCGTCTATACCTCCAGTTGTTTGATGGAGGGATCGTGTCCTATTTACGTGATTTATGGTGTCCAACACATATTATGTTGTGTTTGTTTGTTGATCTTCGTCTTATGTCTTGTGTGCCCAATGTTGCCAGTTTCTCTGGATTGTCCATTTTTGATTGCCCCTTCAGTATTACCAAAGTTTGTCTAAGACAACTACAACATTTCTACAACCAAACACAGAGACTGCGAAAGCCGTTACGCGAACCAAATTCATGTTAGCTTTCATAAAAGTCAAATAAATGCGCTTGCTTGTGGGTTGCACCTTCATAGACTAAAATATAATATTACAAGCTGGAGAAAATAATATTTACCATATATGAACACACGCCATGTGTAAAAATATTGAGATCTTCATTAAGAAAGGGATTGTCATTTTTTTTTTTAAGTTTCAGAAGATAATAAAGCGCTCGAAGCCCATGTACGTTGTTAAATTCAATTAAAACTATTTGGTTTTGTTTATCGCCCATTATTCAAAAATCAGTGATGAAAAATGTTAACAAAGCACAACAACTTTTATCGTTTATATTGATTTGTTAGACCTGCGTTACCGCATTCAAAAAATATTCAACGACGAAGCATAGTGCATACGTGAGAATAACACCGTCTATCCACCATAACTAACTAAAATAGTGAGTTCGAATCCCACATATGGCGAGTTCGAATCCCACATATGGAGAGGTGTACTCCACATAGCATTATGTGATATAGTTTCTCAGTGATTTGCGACAGGTCGGTGCTTTTCTCTGGGTATTCTGGTTTCCTCCGACAGGTCGGTGGTTTTCTCCGGGTACTCTGGTTTCCTCCGACAGGTCGGTGGTTTTCTCTGGGTACTCTGGTTTCCTCCGACAGGTCGGTGGTTTTCTCCGGGTCCTCCAGTTTCCTCCACTAATAAAACTGAGTGCCACGATATATCTGAAATATTGTTGAAAGTGGCGTTAAACACCATAACCATAGCTATGTCCATAGCTATGACCACAACCATAGATCATACGTGCTATAATATTCTCGATTTATTTGTAGTGCTAAGCTAGCTTTAATCTGGGACTATTCAGTATAATAGTCCCAGCTTTAATAAACATTTGAATACGTTCATTGTTACTTCGCCGTCGTTCACAGTTATTTAACGTGTGACATGACATTTGTGTTTCTTCTTGAGTTAGTATAGAGAAATCTAGATTATGATTTTATTATCATGATTTCTATGAGAATATGTATTTATTTTTCTAAGAACTAGTCAACCAATAGTGGCAAACAGTTGCCAGAATGTTGACAGTATCACAATTAATGTGCATTGTGTTGTGTCTTCATATCTACTGATTGCATAAATGTTTACGAATTGCCGTAATAGTTCATAATTACGTACCAAATGTTTATATTACAATGGTTTCAAACACAATCACAAGTATGTGGCTTTGGTGGGATCCGGGTTGCTCATCTTGTTTGTTTTCTGTGCTATGTGTTTTTTTTGTAATATTTTTCTTCGTTCTGTGTCTTGTGTCCAATGTTGTATGTGTCTTTGGATTGTCCATTCTTCAACCTTCGGTTTTCTCTATTGCCTATGTAATATGTCTCTTCGGTTTTCTCTAACGTATCTGTAATAGATCGCTTCGGTTGTCTCTATCGTCTATGTAATATACCCCTTCGGTTTTCTTTATCGTCTATGAATTTGGTTTATTTGGAAATTACGACTAAGCATTGTTTATAGATAGAAGGAATTCACCGCGAACGTAATATAGATATTTCTGTGACTGTGTACTACTTAAACAAAACATATTTTACTCCTGTCTTAATTATGCATCGCTTAGCAGATACATTAAACAAGTACGTTTTAATTTTTGGCTAAGGAAATAATTTCCTTCCAAATAATTGTTTTTAATGTCCAATATTGTCTTAAAGACATCACTTTATCTCCCGAACATTTGTGACTTTCTTTGTGCCACGATATAGCTAAAATATTGCTAAAGTTGGCGCTAAACACTAATCAATCAATCAATATATGACTTTTACTCAGAACACAGATGTAAACATGGAATTAATGTAATTATTAATACAATTAAGGTTCCCCCCTCAGACATAGGTGACCGTAGTCCTCCCTCAGACATAGGTGACTGTAGTCCTCCCTCAGACATAGGTGACTGTAGTCCCCCCTCAGACATGGGTGACTGTAGTCCTCCCTCAGACATAGGTGACTGTAGTCCTCCCTCAGACATAGGTGACTGTAGTCCTCCCTCAGACATAGGTGACTGTAGTCCTCCCTCAG
>MJUT01050092.1:151495-161820 GCA_002080005.1 Gigantidas platifrons | reverse complement strand
TACGACAATATTCTATTCTAATCATTGGTATTATGACCTTGTCTCTAGTAATACGACAATTCAGTTGCATGGGTGGTTATTAATATGTCTTATTTCAGAGACTGCATCATGCCTAGATTTACTGGATAGAGAATTGCTGCTTACACGTCGATTCGGACGTTATATGGTCATCATAATGAAGTGGTTGATCACGACGGCTTGTCTTGTCTCACATATAACTCAGGATATATTTGCACCCGTATAATTTCGTCAGTCCCTTTTATCTCGCTGACGACATTAAATTGAGTGTTACTTTTACCATGAGTAAGATAGCGGGTGGCACGTGTGCAGCAGGAACTGTTTATCCTTCCAAGAACCAGATATCACTCTCGTTTTTTGATGCGCTCGTGTTACTTAATATTCTAATTTCTTGTGTTTTTGCACTGCCGTCCTTGTCACTACTTTATGTGCCTACTGGTTTCTTGTGTTTTTGCACTACTGTCCTTGTCACTACTTTATGTGATACTGGTTTGTGTGTGTTCTATATTGCTCTACGTGATTTATTTATATTGTAATCCAATCTTGGTATATTCTGACTTTCTTATGCCATTTCATTTTGTCGATTTTTGATGTAATATATTGATATATTTCTGCCACATGTTCAAATCTCTCTGATTTCAGCAACGGTTCAAACATAGCCTAAAGCACACATTGTTAGTTGTAAAACGACATAATAGATGATCTAATTTGAAACAAGAAAACTAAACAAATTGAAAGAATTTCTTCTCCTTCAGATCTTTATTGTGTGATAATTGGCACATTTCTTGTTTTAGATTTTACTAGAAATAAATAGATAAAGCAAATGTTTCTATCGGTACTGACAAGCACACTTATATAAAGGTACAGATAGGGATTACAGTTTACAGTCAAACCTGCCTTAAAAGGCACCTCTATATAACAAATCACTGTCTATAAAAGGCAGTTTCATAGAATGAATAGTGCATATAATTATTTAACTTGTAAAAAAAGGGCAACTGCCTACAAAGATCACATTTTCAGGTTCCCTTGAATGGCCCTTATATACAGGTTTGGATGTTGTAATTTTCTCAACTAAATATGGTCATGTATATGCGTATTAGGGATTTCGATCTTGCCTTTGTTTCCACACATTTTCGATTGGACTTTGGAATTGTTCCGAGAGTGTGTGGGGTTTTTTTTTCCTTCTTTTTCATTTTAGTAATTAATCTAAGATTGAAACATTTTATTTGCCAAATAAGGACTTACATTTATATTAGATTTTGTGTTATCGATTATTTTGATATCGAAAATCACTGTTCTTTTTTTTCAGTTTCGTTTTCATATTATTATTTGGGTGTACAATTTATGGCACATGATCACACACGGAATATCATTGAGTTGGAAAGGGGAGAGTCTAAATAAACAAATCCACATTACAGAGGACCTTGCTTTTTAAAGAAGAGTTTAAGAAACGTTTACAGAAGTTTGTTCAACCTTTTATTCTAACGTGTTCTTTTATTTCAAATCTCGTTTGACTCTGTGGGCGTCTTAGTTGTCAAGCACAAATACTTGGTCGTCATATCATGAATGGTCGTTCACGTCACTAGAGTCGCAATAAAAAGATAACATGCGTTCTAAATATATGTTGTTATCCTTTTATTTATGCACAAATATGTTTTATGTCTAAGACACTTTTAATTGATGAAATTAATCTATGAAATTTGTTAACGCCACGATATGGCTGAAATACTGCTAGAGTGGGAGCAAAACACCAATCAATTTAATTTCACGCTCCGCTATATATAGGGAATGTCCTTTCATTAAATAATTCAAAGTTTGATGATTTGATCTCATCTATCCCATTGAGCTTGAAACAAATGATACCACATATACAGCTAAGTCTGCATCATATCATGGTCTGCACCTCGAAATTCACAGAGAGAAAACTGAAATGGAATGAATCGTTACGTAAATAGATTATTTCAATTTTCCCATTGCTAACTTTCCATTTTATATGTAGCAACATTCCAGTAGACACGATATTCCAGATATGATCGTTACTATCATGATCCTCGATAGAGAGTTTCTCATAACAAGGAAGTTTGGGGTATACGTAAAAGACGGCTTATTTGTACTTATTTACATATATACTAGTGTCCAATACGATTTCCATATCAGATGTTTGTGTCCATTAATAGCAATACGACGGCTGTCACTAGTGGAGCAGAAAACGCTAACCCTTCGGGAACACATGAAAGTGATCACAGGTTTTTATTGGGGTTCGTGTTGTTCAATTTTTTGCTTCTGTGTTTTGTAGATCACTGGTTGTCTGTCTTATACTTGTTTTTCTTTTGGCCAATGTATTGTCTGTACTTCTTCTATTTACGTCTTCTGATTTCCCTTCGGTATCTTCTAGTGTTTCTTGTTAATACGTATTGCCATTAGAGTATATTATATAGCAGAGAAGGGGGTGTCTAAATTAAGATTCATCTGGTCATCATCATTATTATTATGTATATTAAACATGAAAGCAGCGTAAAATAAAACAACATGAAAACTGCTTAATTACGTAAGAGATACAGTAAGTTTGACATTTCACGCAATGAAAGAGTGAAAAAAATGTGAAGCTATCTTTACAGCTGCGACAATAGTTCATGGACACTTTTTGATGTATGAGAAATTATTTTCATTTTCAATACCAATGAGTTCATGTCCACTCCTACGTCATACGCATTACCAGTGTCACGGTGCTGAACAGTACCATCAGACAAAAACGAAATAAATATGTTTTGTCTATATTCAAATGTGACATCCATTAATTAGTACGATATATACCATTATGACTGTTAAAATGTAAATAGTTTACACAACAATGTTAACGAACACTTTGTTATGTGGTATCTGATCACTTATGTACACTGTTAAATGAATTCTGAATTAGCAATAAAACAAGATACTATCTTTAGAAACAAATAACAAGGCCTTTCAAACTCGTTGAGATCATATTGATTACTGTTTCAATTATAAGTGCATTTTAATTGACAATGATTTGGCTGTTTTATTGAATTGAGTTCAAAGTGAAATTTTGTATCGAAATTAAAACTTTATATTTCAATAATAAATAATACTAATGAATTTGGAATAGATAACGACAGCGGGGGTCTCATTGTAAATCTGGAAACAAATACTGATATGGGGGTGAGAAGAATAGCCGAAAATATGTATGACGTATTCTTACCTTTGTTTTTTTTTAATCAATCAAACCGTCAATCATCGTGGACCAAATTTAACTTGATAATTAACGTAGATAACTAATTTAGTGCGCACGATTCCTTCATTACGTACGCTCATGAGTAAATGAGTGGAAAACCAAATAATCGAAAAGTCGTTAGGGTCAAGGTCAGGGTTATGATGTGTATCCCACTTACAACAATATTTCAGTTATATCGTAGCGGTCAGTTTTATTGGTGGAGGAAGCCACCGACCTGTCGTAAGTCACTAACAAACTTTGGGAACAAGTAAATGAAAGGGCATAATCATAATCTTCAAAATTGGCTATGATTACATATGCATGAGTATGTACTGGTATACTTAATCTCATTTATTTCAACATTAGACTGAGAAATGACAATAAATATATCAATGAAGCAAAGACATCTTGGAATTAGACACCAAAAAAAAAAAACAATAATAAGATGAATGATATAGATATATCAGAAAAGAACATGAAAATACTGTATTTTTATTTCTTAAATGATTATTATCACTAAATTAGATATCAACGTTAAGCAACAAGTTATATTTGGTCCATGATGATAATTTCTGTGTTGTCTTATTATGTGTGTTTACGTTCTGAGTTCCGTGTTGTGATGTCCGTTACGATTTCCGCATAAAAACGAAGTTCCGGTAGTCTTCACCTCCAGCTGTTTGTAGGAGAGTTCATATCTTGCTTACACACAGTGGTGTCCAATACATATTGTGTTGTGTGTTGTGTGTTGTGTATTTTTCTTTGTTTTGTGTACCGTATATTGCCAGTTTCTCTGGATTGTCATTTTTTGATTGCCACGTTGGTATTCTTTAACGTTTATTTAAATATGTTGTCATGGGCTTTGTCTATAGGGACCAAACATATTTATCTCATAAGAATATAGATCTTGCTTTGAGTACTTGTTGACCCTTTAAGCTTTTAAATTCTAAGTTGTTCCAACAACCTCATATCCTTATGCCATTCGGGTTAGGTAGGAAGATTAGTTCTGCATTAATATCTTGTTATTTACTTTGTGCATAGTAAAAATGGTGGAATATATTTCCCATAATCCGAGGTAACTTAGGCTTGCTCCTTATTGTCCAATGTCGAAGCAACTAACACCAAATCACAGTCTTTGGTTGGACCTGATTGTAATATGTATATCATTATTGAGTTTTTTAGTTCATAAATAATTTAATTATTATGAAACTGAGGTTCATCTTCCCCAAGCAGAGGTCATAGTGTCGGATCCTGTTTATGCCCTTCGTGTTTTTACTCTCAAAGAATATTAAATTATTTGACTTTTGATTTTTAGTGTGCCGGATGAAGCTTATTCAAGAATATATATATGTAAGTATCGCGTGCACTAAATGAGATCTAATCTATGTTTTATTGATATAAATTTATGTTATTGGTTATGGTAGGCCTGCCAACCATCAATCACTGCTTAATCTGTTAGTGTTAAAAAACAAACGCAATGAAATGAAATGAAAAGTCAACTACTGCCCTCGCTCAATATTTGGTGTGCTCGCATTGATTATGAAATTCAAGGTTCGAGTACTGGTAGGTTTAAACATAAAACTGTAAAAGTGGTAATTGTTGGCTTAGCACTAAGGACAAAGGTCTGCATATGATTTAAACTCATGACTCCTGGTTCCGTGACTTGTTTGTTTGGGTTGTTACTTCGGTCAACTTGTATTATATAAATGTTGTACCAGCAGACAAATGTTTTCTTCTTTGTTCATTTTTCAGAGCATTGTTGCAATACATTTCTAAAAACGATCAATCGTAGTTTGAGTTATATGTGCAGATTTAATCAGAAACCGCAACAAATCATGTATCATATATCCTTATTGATATTTCGGTAATCCAAATTCCAAATTTAATCTATTAAGGGTGTAGGCTTAGGGTATGGGAGATAACTCTATTTTCAGTGTCTTCTCAAATATATGATCATCTGTGCGTTTGAAAATTCCCCCTCAATTCCAAGCTTCTTGGTGACAAAGATTGTTTACATTTGATATGGCCAGTTAAAAAAATGACTCCTTTTCCTTTTACCTTTCCATAGCTGTGCTCCTTATCAATTTATATCTTATTGCTGCTTATACCAGTGTCAGGCAGTGTGTTATTATTATATGCCGGTGCCCACAAGATATCATTGAAATATCTCTTTCTAGAAAAAGTGTTCATCGAAATATGTTGTCAAAAATGCCAGAAATGTAACGTAAAATGGGTGACAACCTTTTTCTATTGAATTTCAAGGGTTTGTCAAAAAAAAAATCAAATACCAGAATCTTAGATATTATGAAACTATAGAGCAAATTCATTTTATGGTAGTGAAAAAATAGAAAGCTATGTTTGGGGAAAAAATTGTAATATCTGATCCTCTCTTATACCGCCGCCCCCTTCTAAGACAACTAAAGAATAAACCAGAATCAAACGAATACAACTGGAGCACAGAATTTGAAGAAATTTAACAATACAGCTGGGTGGCTGTCTGCGTTTTTTTGTGTTTTTTTTTTGTAATGAATTAATCGAGTAGAGTCACCCTCAAACCACCACTCCCCCTCCCTAGCTGACATTAAAATAAAAAAGACAAATGCAGTCATTTGGTAATTTGGACATCCACTGTGTCAATTATAAGAATTCAAAAGCTTTTTATTATTGGTAACTAGTTATTTTGTATCTCACAAAGAAACTAGCAAAGGATGGGTGTGTGATAACTTTCCTCGACAATTTTCATTTTGTTCTTGGTGCCATCCATGAAAAACATAAATTTAAATGTTTTAAAAATCTGACGGTAAAAGTTTGTAAAATTTAGTGCAATGATGTCTATATGTCTATTCTTCAGTGTGACATTTTGTGGTGGAAATTAATTGACAGGAATTTTATTAATCCGATTTTTAATACCAAGGTGGTCCTCAGGGCATCCCCCCTTTTTTGCCGTTTCCGCTGTTTTACACGTGATTATCTCCAAACAGAATATTCAGATATGCTAGATATTTCATATTTATTCAACAACAACACTCTCAAGTGTATTCAAGCCAAAATATTCTCATTCAATCAGAAATAAATATGCATATCTATTAGAATCTTCCGAAACTAGTATTACCATCTGGCGTCAAGAATACCCCCAAAATTGCTATATTTAGAATATGCTATGGAGAAAACGGCACGGTGAAATTTTTTGAAACTTTGGCAGATAATGTATTTAGACATAACTATTCCATGATGCAAATTTTAAACAAATTGAATGATGGGAAAATTGTAGGGTAAGCCAGGTCTACACCCTTAATAGACTGGATTGAAAAAATATTGAAAAAATGGCAATAAGTAAATAAGGGTAATAACAAAATTACCGAACACCGAGCAATCTTACAAAGGGAAAGGCAAAACTCATAAATCAACAAACAGACATAACCAGTCAGTAATGTATGAGCTCTACTATAAACAACTGGAGGTAAAAACGAACAGAACATCGTTTTTGTGCGAAAATCGTAACGGACATGGCAATATATTAGTTTATTTAATACAATAATTGGGTATTGAAAATTCATTTGGTAACCATAGATTTACACAAACACTTACGGTATTGCTGGATCTATCATATTCTAAAAATATGTGAATACAATCAAGGCCCATCTCCTCATTCGATAGCTTTAACACATTTGACTTCTCTACCTTTTACTACACAGTTATTTCCCACTCTAAGCTAAAACTAAATTTTAAAGGAGCTAGTATGTATAAAAAATTGTTTGTTTTAAGAAATGGCAAATATTATTTTGTAAACAAAACTCGAATTCTAACGAAAAGATCTCTGAAATCGTCATTGTAAATTTGCTTGAGAGTGTGCAGGACAACATACATTTTTATCATTTTATTTGTATTTGTTTTGTTGTGCTTGGTGAAGCCTTTATCAACAGACCATCGGCATGACTACCGACCGTGCTCCACATTATTCGTATGAAGCAGACTTCTTGTCGAGGTTCTCGGGAAAACAAGATGAAGCAATTCGGATCCTTAACTCTTATATTCCTCTACATAGGTGATGTCCATTCACTGAATTAATCACAGTATGGGGACAATCTTGATCGCAAATGTCCTACGAATTTGAAATAAATGATAGTACAGGTACAGCTAGGTATGCTTCGTAACTTGACATATACGTTTAAATTGACAGTGAGCGTCTTTGCAGCAAAAGAGATGATTTCAATTTCCCAATTGTGAAGTTGCACTGATATGTACAGAACCTGGAAATTAAATATACATGTATATCTCAGTTATTTGCTGTTTATCACTAGTGTGTATAACGATAGTCTTGCATGCTAGCTAATATTTAGATAACGGTTGAGGCCATGAACTCTCTTTAATCGAACGACTATATGACAGCCTCTGTGTCACGAAGATTAAATATATATAATTTTAAGATTATAGTGTTCTTTACTATAGCGCTCGGTTGTGTGTGAGGCTGGGTATTTTACTCGCACATGGAACACACTTGAATGACCGCATCATTTCACTAACAGGGAGGTTCTAGTCCGCCACTCTTTATTGAAGTGCCCGTACCATACCAGGAAGTGAGCAGTCATAAATTTGTGTATTATGGGTATCGATTTTGCCAATTTCTACGGTTTTGATATTTGATTTTGGAATTGTTCCGACAGTGTGCTACTTTTTTATTTTCATTTTATTAATACGATATTTCAAAGCTTGTAATTTACATCAAAATTTCCATGATTAGAAAGTTGCGGCTAAAAGGAAGCTACTGTTCCACCGTACTAAGGACACCACTTCGAGACAGATATCAGGATATTATAGAAGCATTTCTGCTATGTGAAATATTTATCGTTTTAACTGTATCTTTATTACACTTTTAATATTAGTTTTGCTGCCTTGTGTTAAATTTTTAGACGTTTCATAATTTTATTTTCGTGTACGGTATCATTTTTCTATCCACCACCAACATAAAAATGACTGTTGCCAACAGTGTAGACGTGTGCTATTATTTATTCGTAATATAAGAAATATCTTTATTCACTAATAAACAACGGGTTATGGTTATGGTGCTTAACATGTCTTTCAACAATATTTCAGCTATATGGTGGCGGTGAGTTTTATTACTGGTGGAAGAACCCGGAGAAAACCACCATCCTGCCGCAAGATTCTGTCAAACTTAATCATAAAGTTGTATCGGGTACAATTCGCCATGAGTGGGATTCCAATTCACAACTTTAGTGGTGATAGACACTGATTGCATAGGTAGTTGTAAATCCAAATACCATATGATCACGATGGACCCTATAAACAATGATGGTCAACAATGATGGTCAACAATGATGGTCAACAATGCCATCAATATCAACAAAACGAACAACTATTTTCTATTTTATATCCAAAATCATAGAACACAGAAATAAGGCCATGACGTATACCAATGAATCTCCAGGTACTGGCTTGGGAAAGGCACTCAAATGTGGCGGGATTAAATTTCTTATATGACTCAATCCTCCCCTGTTGATATTTGGACCCAAAACGGTTTACAGAAACAAACAAACAAACAAACAAACAACAACAACAACTCCACATATCAAAAGACCCAACACTATTGCAAAACGAATTATTAACGATGCTATTTTGAGACTCGCGTCAGAATAATGAAGAAGCTTATGTAAGCGTATATTCCACAAGGATTGGGGCGTCAGTATGCAATGCAAAAGGGTTAAAAAGCATCAAGGCTAAATATTATAACCGTATCGCACTAATGGATCTTGAAATTAAAATTTTAATCATGTATGTGTTGTTTCTGGGAATTCATTTACGTGTATCATTCGTGAGCAACCGCATTCTATAAATAACAACACTTATTGTATTTCAATATCAAAATTTTGGATACTGAAACTAATTTGTAATAAATATTAATTTTGTATATGTTATACAATGTAAAACTTAAAAGAAAAATGTCATTTAATTGTGAAAACAAAGTAAACAATACAATAAGCTTGAGGGGTGGTGTCTTGGCAGTCCCAACAATTTCCCCGAATTTTATTTCCCCACCATCCTACTTTTTATCAAAAAATATTTCCAAAATCCCACCTTCTTGTGAAATTATTTATTCCCGAATAAAAACTTTCCTACGTATATTCTTCGTAATAACCTTTCAAATACTTCATTGATTAATAAATAAATAAAAATACACAATCTAGACAGAATTGGACAGAACGTAGACAAACAAACCAAAACAGCACAACACAAAAAAAACCTGAAAACATGAGCAACACGGTCACGGACCCCGCCAAATAAATCGGGGCAACCCAGGTGATCGCGAAGGTAAAGCAGTTCCTGTTTGTTATAAAGCAACATATGTAAACTTAAATTTCTTATTAAAATCTCTTTATTATTTATAAGTGCAGCCTTTACATATGTTGTCGTGAAAATTGACGTCAAAGATACTGTCGTTAAACGCAAAAATATCAACATAATCAAATCAACAAGTGACCTTAATCGATTTTAGCTATCCAGTTTAGCCCCTTTGGTTTGCTTGCTCCCAAAACATTTTGATTTATTTTGGCTCTCCAACCTTTCGACTTTGATAACATCTGTTGACGGTTATCCCAGAAACACATCGTGCGCCCTATATTTGATATATGTTGACGGTTATTCCAGAAACACATCGTGCGCACTATATTTGATATCTGTTCACGGTTATTCCAGAAACACATCGTGCGCACTATATTTGATATCTGTTCACGGTTATTCCAGAAGCACATCGTGCGCACTATATTTGATATCTGTTGACAGTTATTCCAGAAACACATCGTGCACACTATATTTGATATCTGTTCACGGTTATTCCAGAAGCACATCGTGCGCACTATATTTGATATATGTTCACGGGTATTCCAGAAACACATCGTGCGCACTATATTTGATATCTGTTGACGGTTATTCCAGAAACACATCGTGCGCACTATATTTGATATCTGTTGACGGTTATTCCAGAAACACATCGTGCGCACTATATTTGATATCTGTTCACGGTTATTCCAGAAACACATCGTGCGCACTATATTTGATATCTGTT
>MJUT01050092.1:130412-142495 GCA_002080005.1 Gigantidas platifrons | reverse complement strand
CTGCTGGTGTAATCCGCGAGGGTATCATCCGCCCAGTAGTCAGTGTTTCTATCACTGGGTTGATACCTTTGCTGGTGTAATCCGCGAGGTTATCATCCGTCCAGTAGTCAGTGTTTCGGTATTGACATGGTATATTAGATATATTTGCTATTGAAATTTACAATTGCTAAATAATGTGATTATTGCTAAATCCAAAATGCTCCTCCCTCGGGCATAGGTGACCATGGCCGATTTTTTGCGACCCTGTTTAGGCCGTTTGGTTTACTTGCTCCCAAAACTTTTTAAATTATTTGGTTTTCCAGCCTTTCGACTTTGAGCGTACCTGATGAAAGTTATCCCAGAAAGGCGCAGTGTGCACTAAATTAGATATCTACGTTTTTATTCATTAAGTTCAAGATTAGGACTATTTTCAATAACACTGAATAGCCAGTTATATACGAGGGGTTGATATTATACTCACATACGGAAAATACTTGCATGACCGCATCATTTCACTAAATGCGTGATTTGAGACCATACAACTAGCTAAGTACCGCCACTTTTAATTGAAGTGCCTGTGCCAAATCAGGAAAGTGAATGGTCATGTTTAGGCTTATCGATTTGGCCTCTGTTTTTAAGATTTTCCGAATAATTTTTTGGAACTGTTCTGTGAGTGTGATATTATTTTCCAGTTTATTTTTACGAATATAAATGATGTTTCGTCACCTAACACAAATGATTCTGGTAACCTTGGTGATCTCTAGCATATCCCAAATTAAGGATAATACACTTTACTGTTAGACCCATGTTGCATTTAAGCTTATACTTAGATACATACAAGGACAAGGACAAGTGACAATCACTGCTAGAATCAGACTTTATTATTATGCCACTCTGATTGTGATACCATAATGTGTAGCTCGTTTATCTAAATCTTAAAAACTTAAATCCAACTGGTGACAGTTGCGTTCCAATATTTTTGATACACATAATGACCTTGGTTTCATTTGACGAGTAGCAATATTCATTCTTTATCCGAGTCCTGTTTGGGTGCAAATTTTGTTACTCGACTATCTGATCAACTGTTTGTTGGACTATTTCTCTTCGATTATTTGATCTTCTAAAGGAGTAATCAGAAGCCGTAATTCGGATTTGGACATACATTAAATTGGCCAACAAAACACTACACAGCAAACTTAAGATTGAACAACACGAACCCCTCTAAAAAGGTAATGAAATTATTTTTCTGGATCAGCAAACATTTCTTGCTCTATCCGTCGTGTTACTTTGGCTACGAACCCGGTAATAAATCACGGATGGGGAATGGACGGAGTTGCGATGAAGATACACGGAACATATCCGTGATCATTTATGACACAGATATATTCCGTGACAGTTAATTAAGTCCTTTCCTGTCACATTAATATGATATACATCAGAAATAGAAAGTACAAATTTGAAAATTCAAGTTGAACATTCATCCTAACTTAGATACAATTTCATGCTAAAATTGTACCGTGTATATGAAAGCATGTACTACATATGTGAGAAAATAACTACAAATGAAAATAATAAAATATGCATAAACACAGTATATACACGAGAAAGAACTGTATATGTCTGCAAAAGCATTACATATACATATAAATCACGACATAAGACATCTACCGCGTTCCATAATTGAGTATCAAATCTTCAAAAGGCGTGAGATACTACGAATTAGAAAACTAACATCAACAGTTTTATATGAACAACAAATATAAGTCAGTGCAAAATTACATGGTTGAACATAATAAATAAATATAGCTGCTCACATTTGTGGAAGCTAAAATCCAGTCCGAAAATTTTACAATGTCCTAGTACGATATCAACTAGAGTTATCTTTCTTTGTATTATACAATAAAAACGTAGATATCAAATTTAGTGCGCACTATGCGTTTCTGGAAAAAGCTTTAGCAGGTACACTCAAGGCCGAAAGATTGGAAAGTCAAATAGTTGGTACTCCTACCAAATACAACATGTACAGGCCGCCCTCAACCAGTTGAATATTTTGTCAAGCTTAGCTACAACTGAAGGCATAACGGTTTTTAAATAGTTGTTTTTAATGATTTGATTGACTGATTTTTTGTTGTTTTAAGGCCACTTTCAGCAATATTTCAGCTATATCATGGCGACCAGTTTTAGTTGTGGAAGAAGCCGGAGTGTCCGGACAGAACCACCGACCATGGGCAAGCAACTGGTAAGCTTTATCACGTGCGGAGTTGTTTTCAAAGAAGTATTTGAAAATACCAAAAGGACAAACAACGATCTACAAAAAATTACACATAAAACTAAAGATCGAGCAACACGAATCCCACAAAAACCGGAATTGAACTCAGGTGCTCCGGAAGGGCTAGCAGTTCCTGCTCCATTAGAGTGACATCCTTCGTGTTACTGTTAAATGGCACGAACACCATCTGAAATGGAAATCGGGTTGGACACCAGTATACGTAAACAAATACAAAAAAAAACATGACTAAAACATGAACCCCCTACATAACGAATGGGAGTAAAGACGAATCGAACATCTTTCTTTACGCAAAAATCGTAGCGGAACTAAAAACGTGAAAACATGTAAATTGACAACATTGAACAACACGAACCCCACTAAGACAAGTAAAAAAGCGGTGCGAACGCATGTGTTCCGGAAATGAAAGCAGTTTCTGCTCCACTAGCGGTACCCGTCGTGTTACTTTGTTAACGTGAATTAGGTAATTAGGTAATACAAAATATTTATGTATAAATGTGCACTAAATATGATATCTACGTTTTTATTATTAAGCAGATCAAACATCTAAATATTGTCCCATATCGGCCATTGTGAAAGTGATGATATCAATATCTCCAAATAAAATGTATTTGAACAAAAAGACAGCCAAATAATTATATAAATAATATTTTCTTGTAAAGTACGAACATACATTTGACATGCCTCAATATTTGACATCCAGACTATTGTAATATATAGCATGTACAATTAAAAGTATCAGGAGCAATGAAGGTTTTGATGATGATTGTCATATTAGTACAAATGTAAAAATACCGATTACTATGTATGCAATGATATGTGAAGTTTGGATAATTGTGATATGAAGTTGCAGTCTGGCATATAGATAGACATGTCGAGCACCTGATTGCATCCCCGGTTTTTAGCGGGATTCGTGTTACTCGATCTTTAGTTTTATATGTATGTTTTGTAGATCGTTGTTTGTCCTTTAGTACATTTTCTTTTGGCCATTGTGTTGTCTGTTCTTCTTCGATATACGGATTCTGGTTACCCCGTTGGTATCTTCTAGTCTTCTAACAATCTTGCAAACAGAAACCTTTTTTCAAGTATCACCATCGATGAAAATACAATTATATTTTACCTCTACATAATTCAGACCATGGTGATGATATAGTTTTGCTTGGTACAATTAAAAGTGCCAGGAGGTCCACGTCGAGAGTCAAGAAGTCTCGTATTTACCAGTCTTGCAATTGTGATGGAAATGCAAGGACAGAGTAAATTTTGCAACACGAGACAGAGTTATAAGGTACAAAGCATTTTATAACAAAAGGAATACAAATATAATTAATGCACAATGAACTTACAAGCAAAACTACAAAGACCAGTAGGTCCACGTCGAGAGTCAAGAAGTCTTGTATTTACCAGTCTTGCAATTGTGATGGAAATGAAATGACAGGGTTAATTTTGCAACACAGAGAAGGTACAAAGCATTTGATAACAAAAAGAGTCCAAATATAATTTAATGCAAAATAACACACAAACAAAACAACAAAGGCTTTCTTTACATGAATTAATGAAATATGAAGGATGAAGAGTACTCTTAACACTACTTTTCTGAATTCCTTCTCACGATGTTCCCTGGTAGGAGTTACGTTTTTCTGCTAAATTAAAGCGAGAGCTTCATCTATGTAGTATGATAAATAATTATCAAACGTTAAAGTGCATTATGGTTGTTTCATTATTCAATAATCAATTTGATCGAGTTCTTTGGTCTTTTTCTGTTCTTTAGTTATTTTTGTTAAACCTTTTCTGCATATGATTTCAATTAACACATGTGTATAATATATTATGGAAAGGATTCAGTGAACCAAGGTTACAGGTGAACATAAATGGATGTACATGTATTGAAAGAATGAACATTAAAATTATTTTTGAAATTGATATGATATCGGAATATTTTATATAATTTTTAGACAGAAAAAACACTTGAATAAAATGCACTTTAATGGTTTTTTTTAACATGACCTGATTAAACGCCAAACAATTCCAAATACATGGGTTGTATTGTTGCTTTCATTGTTTTTTTCATACCCAATGGAGTCAAACTTATACAAAATGCAATTGTTATTAAAATTTTAATAATTTTTTTTTTTGTCTGTACTAACAAGCTTCCAATTATAAAGGATAATCAAAGTACTGGATGCAAAGCTGTGATAACACTTTTTGAACCTTTTTTCACAAAACATAAATATCAAGTCGTAATACCAATATATAACGACAACATATAACGATCACATGTTTGTATATGTACACTTGGTGGTGCATAATGACGTCTGCTTACGTAGAAGGAGACAGTCATAACAATTTATCTTTAATCAGCAACATTTCAGAAATCTTAAGCGGGTTGCTTTTCATTTGTAGAGGAAACTGAGATGCACTGGGAAAAGCATAGACCTACCGATAGTGACTGCCAAACGCTATATTACCCTTCTGGTATCTTCAAACCTTTCTGTATCAAGTACAACACCCAGTAAAGAGATTCAGTGGTGATAGGCGCTGATTCCATAGACGTAAATACAACGACCATCAATTAAGTGAGTGTTTTGATTGATGATTAATGCCAATAAAGGTTAGAGAATACAGAAGGGCCAACCAAAAAATGGACAATCGAAAGAAACTGGCAACATAAGGGTACATAAGACGAAGACAAGAAAAGCAAACACACAACACAATATGTGTTGGACACCACTATGTGCAAACAAACATTCATTCGTTTCAGAACCATGAATATCTCATCTCCAAGGCTAGGTCTGGGTTGCACCAATCTCAATTAAATTTAAGTCTCAATTAAACCTTAAGTGTAAGTTCTTTCTATGTACAGGTCAAGTAAATTTAAGTGCCAATTAAGTCTTAACTGACACTTAAATTTAAGTAAGGTTTGTGCAACCCAGTTTTGAAAGTGAACGAAAAATGGCAGATTTCGCCTCTTTCTACGATTTTGATATCTGATTTTGGAATTGTTTCGACAGTGTGGTAGAATTCATTTTTCACTTTGATATTATTTTCATTTATCCATTGATTTTATTTTAAGTTAGTTAGTTTGTTTGTTTGTTCTTCAATTTTAATTTATGAATGAATTTATTTCAAACAACGAAAAAGGTTTTGCTATTTTCTTATGAATGCAGTTATATGCATTTCCTTGGCCTTAAAAAATCATGATGTTAGAAGCGTTCTATTGATTGGTTGATATTGAATTTCGAATATCGAACTGTACGATTTCTGTATTAAAACGATCTTTTGTTCGTCATTATCTCCAGTTGTTTGTCGCAACGCAAGTGATAAAGTTTACCAGTTGCTTGCCCATGGTCGGTGGTTCTTTCCGGGTACACCGGATTCTTCCACCACTAAAACTGGTCGCTATGATACAGCTGAAATACTGCTAGAAGTGGCGTTAAACACCAAAAATCAAATCAAATCAATCCAGTTGTTTGTAGGAGAGCTATTTACGTGACTTGTGTTTGCTTACGTATAGTGATGTCCAACACATATTGTGTTGTGTTTTTGCTTTGTTTGTCTTCGTCTTGAATATCAAGTGTTGACAGTTTCTCTGGATTGTCCAATTTTGATCGACCCTTCGGTATTCTCTAACGTTTATTTAGAAACGTTCTATTGATTAGTTGATCTATATATTGAATTTCGAATCTCGACCTTAAGATATTGAATCTTGAATCGCGAATTTCGAATTTTTAATCTTGAATGATTCCTAACTGGGGTTTCGTTCATTCCGTTTCTTATATTTCATCAGTAGTGCTAATATATAAAAAAAAATCTTCGCAATTGTATCGATAGATCACAGTCATATTTAAGATATAAAGAAGTTCTGTGGTATTTGGCTATGTTGAAAGAAGAATTTAAAGATACCAAAGGGGTAATAAGTATCCGTAAATTGAAGAAGGACACACAACACAATGATCAAAAGAAGAACGACTAAAGGAGAAACAACGATAAAAAAAACATACACATAAAACTAAAGATCGAGTAACATGAACCCCACTAAAAATCGGGGGTAAATCACATATAGATTGTTTTTCAATGGTATTTCCAGATTATCCGGATTGATATCTAGATACAATCTATATTAAATAGATCAAAGAGTAATGAAATCGATATGTTGATCATTTATCATCCTACTCAGTGCATAAAAGGTGGTAGGTGTGTAGAAAAGTATTATTAATTTAAAATAAACTGACTTAGATTTAGCTCTTACTATTTCTCTGAAAATTGTTAAATTGTTACCTATTTTGAGAAATTAATGAGTTACAATTTTATCTTTCGTGGAATAAACAACTGCCAATAATTCGACTAATCTGATACATTTGCAATTTTTACATTAAAGTCATTAAATATAACATATATTATCCTGTTTATATTCCATGATTTCAAGCGTGTTGTTTGATATTTAATTTTCTGTGTAGTGTTTTGTAGATAATTGTTTGTCCTTTTCCTTTTGGCCATTGTATTGTCTGTACTTCTTCAATTTACGGATATTGATTACTCCTTTCAAATAGAATATCGAAAGTTTTAAAATGATCCACATTGATATGGCCATCTTGCAATTCTATTTAACAAGAAACTGCTTAAGAACTACCGGTATTCATATCTAGATTTATTAGAAATGTCAATGTTTTCAGAAATATTGTCATCTGAATTGGCATCTACAAAGTGAAAGACAATATATCAACGAGAGTTATCGTTCTTAGTATTAAAATTAAAAACTACACAAGTTTCCATACAAACAACGTTATATCGCGGAATCTGCCAAGTGTTATACCAACCTTCTTTCTAAACTTTTAACTTCTATTTTTACAGCTGTCAAAACAGGTCTCCAGAAATATCATATACCTGCTATTCTAGAAGTGGTGTTAATCAAATGTGGATATTAAAACAACTCAAAAGTCTTGCTGGTGATTTTAAATTCTAGATCTCAGAATATTTGTAGCGGCATAAAGACATTTGATTTATCTACTTTATATACCACCATCCCACATATATCAAATAATTGATTCAGCTTTCTTTCTCCAAGAAGAACGGGCAACAAAAGTAACAGTATCTTGTTATTGGTAGAGACAAATCTTACTTTGTCAAAAACCATTGTTGGATGGGTGTTTCAACAAACGATTGCAATTCCATTTGATACGAATTGTGCTCCCTTGTTCGCCAAATTGTCTCTATACCGTAATGGAAGCGGGAGGTTTGGCGCCGTAAAATCTGATTCAGCCCACCATTTCTTTAGAAATGCCCGTACCAAGTCAGGGCCATTGTGGTTTTCCCAGTTTTCCGGTTGTTGACTGATTTTGTCTGTTTGTTGATTTATGAGTTTTGCCTATCCCATTGGAAGATTGCTCGCTGTTCGGTAATTTTGTTATTACCCTTATTTTCTATCATGTCCATATTATTCCGTGTTAAAACGTTTTCTATTTGAAAGCATGAAATGCAATGTTTATATTTTTGGTCAAACCTCCTAGTGATAAACAATATAAAGATATTATAATTAAGATATCATTCATCGAAAATGTACTGAAGCCTACTTATTTTACCTGCACAGAAATAGTGAAAGGTTGGTACATGTGAATGATGAATATTTCCCATAAATCAAACAAATTTAAATAGATCAACAGTTCATCCATTTAGAGGAAAGAAGAAATTCATATTAACTTTTATGTACTTTTTTCAATCGAGGCCACAACTAAATGCATGAACTATTTGATAATTAATTACCTTTGCATTCGGAAACATGTTACATGGTTTTCTTAGTTAAATAACAAAAATTTAGTAGATTTCTAAAATGTTTGCTTTCATGCGTACCAAGGTTTATATATCCGATCCCAATGACAAAATTACCGGGTAAGAGTAGAGTAATTTAATTCAGGATGACAATAATGTAACCGAATGAGCAAAATGTTATTACCTATGAGTATTTTACGAGTTCCAAGCCTTTATTAATTTGTTTCTGTATTATTTGAGCTGCTCAACTTCTTCTTTTTTTTTCTATCTCTTTTGTTAGACAATTTGTTTGGTTTTATTCTTCTGTTCATTTTGTAACCCAATGTCTTTTGTTTTTATTGCCTCAGCATTTATCTGTTTTGTGATATGTCCTATTTTTATTGTGATTATTTCTGCACACTTTAGGTCGTTTTAGCCTTTATAGTGAAAAAATTGGAAAGCCAAATAATTAATTCTCAATGTGAGCTAGTAAATTAAAGGGCCTCACAGATTATCTAAAATTAGCAGTTATTTACAAGCTTCCAATTATAAAGGATAATCAAAGCACTGCATGCAAAGCTGTGATAACACTTTTTGAACCTTTTTTTTCCCCAAAACATAAATATCAAGTTTTAATACCAATATATAACGACCACATATAACGATCACATGTTTGTATATGTACACTTGGTGGTGCATAATGACGTCTGCTTACGTAGAAGGAGACAGTCATAACAATTTATCTTTAATCAGCAACATTTCAGAAATCTTAAGCGGATTGCTTTTCATTTGTAGAGGAAACTGAGATGCACTGGGAAAACCATAGACCTACCGATAGTGACTGCCAAACGCTATATTACCCTTCTGGTATCTTCAAACCTTTCTGTATCAAGTACAACACCCAGTAAAGAGATTCAGTGGTGATAGGCGCTGATTCCATAGACGTAAATACAACGACCATCAATTAAGTGAGTGCTTTGATTGATGATTAATGCCAATAAAGGCTAGAGAATACAGAAGGGCCAACCAAAAAATGGACAATCGAAAGAAACTGGCAACACAAGGGTACATAAGACGAAGACAAGAAAAGCAAACACACAACACAATATGTGTTGGACACCACTATGTGCAAACAAACATTCATTCGTTTCAGAACAATGAATATTTCATCTCCAAGGCTAGGTCTGGGTTGCACCAATCTCAATTAAATTTAAGTCTCAATTAAACCTTAAGTGTAAGTTCTTTCTATGTACAGGTCAATTAAATATAAGTGCCAATTAAGTCTTAACTGACACTTAAATTTAAGTAAGGTTTGTGCAACCCAGTTTTGAAAGTGAACGAAAAATGGCAGATTTCGCCTCTTTCTACGATTTTGATATCTGATCTTGGAATTGTTCCGAGTGTGGTAGAATTTATTTTTCACTTTAATATTATTTTCATTTATCCATTGATATCATTTTAAGTTAGTTAGTTTGTTTGTTTGTTCTTCAATTTTAATTTATGAATGAATTTATTTCAAACAACGAAAAAGGTTTTGCAATTTTGGTATGAATGCAGTTATATGCATTTCCTTGGCCTTAAAAAATCATGATGTTAGAAGCGTTCTATTGATTGGTTGATATTGAATTTCGAATATCGAACTGTACGATTTCTGCATTAAAACGATCTTCTGTTCGTCATTATCTCCAGTTGTTTGTCGCAACCGCAAGTGATAAAGTTTACCAATGTCTTGCCCATGGTCGGTGGTTCTCTCCGGGTACTCCGGCTTCTTCCACCACTAAAACTGGTCGCTATGATATAGCTGAAATACTGCTAAAAGTGGGGTTAAACACCAAAAATCAAATCAAATCAATCCAGTTGTTTGTAGGAGAGCTATTTACGTGACTTGTGTTTGTTTACGTATAGTGATGTCCAACACATATTGTGTTGTGTTTTTGCTTTGTTTGTCTTCGTCTTGAATATCAAGTGTTGACAGTTTCTCTGGATTGTCAAATTTTGATTTACCCTTCGGTATTCTCTAACGCTTATTTAGAAGCGTTCTATTGATTAGTTGATCTATATATTGAATTTCGAATCTCGACCTTAAGATATTGAATCTCGAATCTCGAATTTCGAATTTTTAATCTTGAATGATTCCTAACTGGGGTTTCGTTCATTCCGTATCTTATATTTCATCAGTAGTGCTAATATATAAAAGAAAATCTTCGCAATGTGTATCGATAGATCACAGTCATATTTAAGATATAAAGAAGTCCTGTGGTATTTGGCTATGTTGAAAAAAGAATTTAAAGATACCAAAGGGGTAATAAGTATCCGTAAAATGAAGGACACACAACACAATGGTCAAAAGAAGAACGACAAAAGGAGAAACAACGATAAAAAAAACATACACATAAAACTAAAGATCGAGTAACATGAACCCCACTAAAAATCGGGGGTAAATCACATATAGATTGTTTTTCAATGGTATTTCCAGATTATCCGGATTGATATCTAGATACAATCTTATATTAAATAGATCAAAGAGTAATGAAATCGATATGTTGATCATTTATCATCCTACTCAGTGCATAAAAGGTGGTAGGTGTGTAGAAAAGTATTATTAATTTAAAATAAACTGACTTAGATTTAGCTCTTACTATTTCTCTGAAAATTGTTAAATTGTTACCTATTTTGAGAAATTAATGAGTTACAATTTTATCTTTCGTGGAATAAATAACAGCCAATAATTCGACTAATCTGATATATTTGCAATTTTTACATTAAAGTCATTAAATATAACATATATTATCCTGTTTATATTCCATGATTTCAAGCGTGTTGTTTGATATTTAATTTTCTGTGTAGTGTTTTGTAGATCATTGTTTGTCCTTTTCCTTTTGGCCATTGTATTGTCTGTACTTCTTCAATTTACGGATATTGATTACTTCTTTCAAATAGAATATCGAAAGTTTTAAAATGATCCACATTGATATGGCCATCTTGCAATTCTATTTAACAAGAAACTGCTTAAGAACTACCGGTATTCATATCTAGATTTATTAGAAATGTCAATGTTTTCAGAAATATTGTCTTCTGAATTGGCATCTACAAAGTGAAAGACAATATATCAACGAGACTTATCGTTCTTAGTATTAAAATTATAAACTACACAAGTTTCCATACAAACAACGTTATATCGCGGAATCTGCCAAGTGTTATACCAACCTTCTTTCTAAACTTTTAACTTCTATTTTTACAGCTGTCAAAACAGGTCTCCAGAAATATCATATACCTGCTATTCTAGAAGTGGTGTTAATCAAATGTGGATATTAAAAAAAACTCAAAAGACTTGCTGGAGACTTTAAATTCTAGATCTCAGAATGTTTGTAGCGGCATAAAGACATTTGATTTATCTACCTTATATACCACCATCCCACATAAATCAAATAATTCATTCAGCTTTCTTTCTTCAAGAAGAACAGACAACAAAAGTAACAGTATCTTGTTATTGGTAGAGACAAATCTTACTTTGTCAAAAACCATTGTTGGATGGGTGTTTCAACAAACGATTGAAATTCCATTTGATACGAAGTGTGCTCCCTTGTTCGCCAAATTGTCTCTATACCGTAATGGAAGCGGGAGGTTTGGCGCCGTAAAATCTGATTCAGCCCACCATTTCTTTAGAAATGCCCGTACCAAGTCAGGGCCATTTGGTTTTCCCAGTTTACCGGTTGTTGACTGATTTTGTCTGTTTGTTGATTTATGAGTTTTGCCTATCCCTTTGGAAGATTGCTCGGTGTTCAGTAATTTTGTTATTACCCTTACTTATGAGGCAGACTTCCTTCAAGGGCTTCTTAATGATAAAGATAGAAAATTAGCCCGGACCTTTAATTCCAGCTTCTGCTCTATAGATGATGTTCTGTCACTAAACAATACTCGATTCGCAATCATATCTTTGTCAACAAAACATATTCTCCATGAACAAAATAATACATCGAATTTATTACATATGCAAAACACTAGGATACAATTTCTTTGAGGATACGTATGAACGAACTGGTTGTCCTGAGCTTAATTATGTAAGAAAAGCATG
>MJUT01050092.1:104517-120890 GCA_002080005.1 Gigantidas platifrons | reverse complement strand
TATCTTAGATATACGGATTCTGATTACCTCTTTGATATCTTAGATATACGGATTCTGATTACCTCTTTGGTATCTTCAAACTGTTTTTTTTTTGTTTACTAAATTCTTAGAATAAAACTTATTTGATATTTCCACAATGAATCCAGCAGACATATTTATAATTTACAGATACTCAGACTTACACGTAACAGTTTGCTATGTGCATCAATGTATTTTATATGTGTCTTAGGGATATCGATTATATTTCTACGATTTTTCTATTAGATGTTTTATACTGTTCTGACGATGTGGTATTTTTTACTTTTAATTTTATTTCATGAATGATGTGCTACAGCACTAAGCTATAATAGAAACCACATATGGACTATTTTAGCGTTCCTGGTGAATGTTATTCCAGTAACGCGTCGTGTGTACTCAATTTGATATCTGAGTTTTGATTTTTTAATTACTAGTCGTGACTTCTTCATAATAATCTTCAAGTTGCGTCGAAGAAAATAAATTCTAAATATTAGAATGATTGATTTGATTGATTTTTTGTGTTTTAACGCCACTTTCAACAATATTTCAGCTATATCATGGCGACCAGTTTTAGTTGTGGAGGAAGCCGGAGTACCCGGAGAGAACCACCGACCATGGGCAAGCAACTGGTAAACTTTATCACTTGCGGCTGCGAGTCGAGTGCACCCTTTTTTGCAATTTACAAAGCCGGGCGCGAACCCACGTCGTATTGGTGATAGGCTTGTATGAGTTGTTAGATCCAACTACCTAACTCATTGAGCCACCCGGGCCCCTGTCTAAATATTAGAGAGCAAGGGTGAACATTTTATTGATTGACGCTGCATGGACTCGCAGTGGTAGGTGAACAATTCTATGAGTTTCCGACAACGCTAATGAAATATATTATGAAAGCTTAGTGTGTTCTGTATTATCATGAGATAAATAGTTAACCACATGGTACATAAATTGTAACTAATTTATAGTAAGCGAATGCAATATATCATACGCAATACCTTGCATGAACTAAAATGCCGTCTCTGGCATGGTGACGATTGTGTGGTCAACAGAAGGAGAACATGCTTTACTGTTTAATATGTATCTACAAAAATGTATTTTCTCAGATTTGCATAAGATACTCACATCGTAAAGAGGACTTGACGATGTGTGTCATATATTAATGAACCCTTTCAGTACACCTGATATCACATGAAGTTGTTATGATGGCGGCGCGCTAGCTTTCTTGTTTTCTCATAGATGTCAACAGTGCTGTGGTATCTAGCAATATGTCCACATGAACCGATATCGTCTGTTTCCTTTTCGTTTATTTGTTTTGCTTTGTTTGTTTGTTTGTTTGTTTGTATGTTTGGTTTTTTTCTTTACTTGTTTGTTTATTTTGTTTTGGTTTGTTTGTTTTCTTAAGCTCTATCTTTAACGAGTACTGTCGTTTCTTGTGCAGACTTATTATAGAAATACTTTATTAAACCTAATAAGAACCCTTGCGGGTTTATAATTTCATACAATGATCAGAATACATAGCACAAATTAAATTGATTAATTATAATAGTGATTTACCAGGAGGGAAACAGGCGACTAAGGGAGATAAAAATTATACATGTACACTTTAAGTTTTCTATGAATCGAAAGATATATCACACGAATATGTGTTAAAACAGCTAAAGCGTCATTGTAACTAGACATGGTATAAAAGTAGCATCTTATTGGATACATGTTGAAACAACTGCATGAATACTTTATTTTATCTAATGAAATACAACACACGATTTGTACATGTATATATTTGTAATGTAATTAGATTGGTACATGTATATATTTGTAATGTAATTAGATTGGTACATGTTTATATTTGTAATGTAATTAGATTGGTACATGTTTATATTTGTAATGTAATTAGATTGGTACATGTATATATTTGTAATGTAATTAGAAGCTATTAATCATATATCTAGTTCGGAAAATGTTCTGCAACAATGCAAACTCATTAATCACCGAGTTCTAACATATACCATGAACAGAATCTTATCATAATTTAAAATCTTATGATTGGGCTAATACAATGAACAAGTACCCACGGACTAGCTCAAAAGAAATAGTCATTCGAAATAGATTTCCAAACCGTTTCAAAAATACTTATTTTAAATCATGATTCACATTAAATTAATAATTTAGTAAATTAAAAAGAAATTGGTAAAAGTACGGATCTTAATGCTTTGAACTCTTTTTTTTTTTTTATTAATAACTACATTCATTACAAAATATAAAGTACATGTAGTTCAGGGTTGTGTGGTACTGCACCAGAACGTACTTTTAAACAAAGTTATAATTGATGGGAAATCATTCAATTTTTTCAAACATAGTTAGTAATGTCTAATGGCCGATTTCCATTTCTAATTCCTGATCACACCAGTTATTAGTGGGGTTCGTGTTACTCGATGTTTAGTTTTATGTGTATGTTTTGTAGATCGTTGTTTGTCCTTTTGTTCTTTTTCTTTTGGTCATTGTGTTATAAGTCCTTCTTCGATTTACGGATTCTAATTACCCCTTTGGTATCTTCAGAATCTTCTAACAAAATAACTACTAACAAACAGAAGTAATATAAATGGTACGACTCAAATTAGATTATCTTTTTTTTCCAAAAACTTTTTATTGATATATCTGCCCAAGCAAATGTTTTCGATTGTGAACATGATTCTAGTAATATGGAAATTATAATAGAAATATTCACGAGCGTAGATTATAAATAGATAGCGAACATAAAAAAACCAAAGGGGTAATCAGAAGCCGTAAATTGAAGAAGAACAGACAATGCAATGGCCAAAAAAAAAATGACAAAAGGACAAACAACTATTTACAAACCGCATACAGCTAAAGATCGATTAACACGAACCCCACTAAGAAGTGTGGATGAATTCAGGTGCTCCTGATGTGTAGGCGGCTCCTATTCCACTAGCGGCACTGTCGTGTTACTATAGTTACAAACCCGATGTTAAGTCATGTATGACGAAAGGAACCTTGCCATTGTTTTCAATTTCATATCACTTTTACTTTCTTTCTTTATCATATGCCAAGTTAGGAAATATCTGTATCGTGTCGTGCCATCTAGATTTCTTGCTATGTATGTTTTCGTATTTGCATTATTTTCCTCATGTAATAGTACCTTTACTGCCATAGCTGTTTTCATATATAGTAATAACAAGTTTTACAGATACGGGATTTTAGAAAGAGAGTAAACCGACATGTGTCACTAGTGGAGCAGGAACTTCTTACCCTTCGAGAACTTCTGAGTTTATCCCCGGGTTTTTGTGGGGGTTTGTGTTGCTCAATCTTTTGTTTTCTATGTAATGTCTTGTGGGTTATTGTTCGTCTTTGTTCTCCTGTTTATGTTGTAAGTAATTTTGTCTATCCTTCTTCGCCTTACTACTTATGACTATACCTTTTGTATCTTCAAGCTTTCATATTATGTAAAAGGGATAATAATGTATCGTCTGAATAAAAATTAAAACACAAGATGTTCACACAACTTAACATTTTCGTTATTTAATTTTATGTATTTATTTATTGCATGGCTTTTACCCATTTCGTAATCATCGTCTGAATAAATTTAGTTAATAGTTAAAACACAAGACGTTCACACAATTTAATATTATACATTGGTTATTTATTTTTGTTAAGCTTTTGCAAATTTTATGATCATATTCGTGTGTAATTGGAGTGTGTTTTTTTCTATTACATCTCGAATGTCTTAAAACATGTATAATATAACTCCTTTAACATTTTCTTCCCGTGTTGTCATACAAAACGATATTAACCTTCTTTCAATTAATGATAAAAGATCAAAGCAAACATTATTGAATACACCAGTGTTACTGTATAATAATTAGTTCTTGTTTAGACAGTGTAATGTACTCTTCAAATTTATATACAAAACTGAATCTCATCAATCAATTTGCAGCTTCGTGGCCATTACATTGAATATAATCATAATTTAATATCATTCTTTATGCTAATATATAATTTAGATCCATGTGTTTTATGGCTGTATACTGTCAAGAAGAACCTATTTGATTAATGTTATCATTTGAGAGAGAGAAAAAAAAACATAAATTATTTCTTACGAAATAAATAATTAAAGGAATTTCGAAGTGTGTCATGAGTCGTTTTTGAAAATAGGACACATTTTGCTTAAATAACATCTGCTATATGCTATTTGAATAAATCTCTCGTTCTTATTTGAATTTATTAATAGTGGTCGAGTTGTGTAATGCCTTCAATATTTGATAGACCCGACTGGTAAATAAACGTTAAGAATACCGAAAGGGCAGTCAAAAATGAACAATCCAGAGAAACTGGCAACATAGGGTACACACAACGAAGAAAAACAAACCAAAAACACAACACAATATATGTTGGACATCACTATTAGCAAAACAAACGTAAATAACATAAATAAGACATGAGTAAAAACAGGTAAAAACTGCACTTCTGTTTTAATTCAAATAACCACTGATGTGTTCTGTTAGTCGTAATCACAATATCTACCTCCTTCCTCTATCGTGACACCAAATGTTTAACAGTAGTAACACAGGGGTGGTGTTAATAGGGCAGGAACTGCTTACTTCTCTGTAGCAACTGAGATCGCCCAGGTGTTTGACGGTTATTAGTAGGGATCATGCTTTCCATTTTGTTCAATTACATGTCTTCACGGTTTAGTTCCGTGTTGTAATGTCAACTGAGATATCCGCGTATAAACGATGTTAACATCGTCTTTACTCCCACTTGTTCTGTAGAGAGTGTATGCTTTATTTATGTTAACATCGTCTTTACTCCCACTTGTTCTGTAGAGAGTGTATGCTTTATTTATGTTAACATCTTCTTTACTCCCACTTGTTCTGTAGAGAGTGTATGCTTTATTTATGTTATTTGTATTTATTTACATATACTGATGTCCAACACGATTTCTATATCAGATGATGTTCGTGTCGTTTAACAGTAACATGACGGGTGTCACTAGTGAAGCAGGA
The DNA here is from genome assembly GCA_002080005.1 of Gigantidas platifrons. Taxonomy (NCBI): domain Eukaryota; kingdom Metazoa; phylum Mollusca; class Bivalvia; order Mytilida; family Modiolidae; genus Gigantidas; species Gigantidas platifrons. The sequence continues at coordinate 115,854 of MJUT01050092.1, read as the reverse complement.
ACTACTAACACTTTGTATACTGGTGTCCAACACGATTTCTGTATCAGATGATGTTCTTGTCGTTTGACAGTAACATGACGGTTGACGCTAGAAAAACTGTTTATCTCTCACGAATACCCCATGTTTTAATTGGCTTCTTGCTGTCCAATAATTCTTTTCTGTGTAGTATCCTGTGAATAATCGTTTATTTTATTTCGTTTGGCTACTGTCTGTTCTTTTCAGGTATACGGCTTCTGGTCAGACCTTTTTAATCATCAAGTCAAATGTTTTGAATGACTGATAATTTGACAGAGATAAGGACTACTAAAGTAATAATTACACGTGAACGTATAATCAGAAATAACATTTAAATGGAAATTTATCTTATAAAATTTAATCAAGTAGGGTAAAGTGCACATATATTCTGAACTGGTTTTAGAGGCTGTCATAATCGTGATCGTACGATAGTTTGATTTACAATTGTCTGTGCAATCAGTCATATCACCACTAAAGTTATGAGTTCGAATCCCGCTCATGGCGAGGTGTACTCAAAACAGCATCATGTGATAAAGTGTGTCAGGGACTTGTGGCAGGTCGGTAGTTTTCACCGGTTACTCTGGTTACCTCCACCAATAAAACTGAAATATTGTTGAAAGTGGCGTTAAATCCTAAACCTTAACTGGTTTTATTACATAATTCATGTTGTAATAAGGGTATAAGTTACTGAATATTGGCGATATCTAGCAGAATGGTTAGCGAGCTCTCCTCGATCTCCGATCAGTTATACCAAATGATTCAAAATTGGTATGCGGTGCTCCACAGCTACGCACGTAACATTATGGATATCTGCACAGATTGATTAATTCGGATTATGCCCTCTCCCAGATACACGATTCAGCAAGATACAAAGTACATAATGCATCTAATGTATTGTACAAGACGCTTTTCTGTAATGGCCATCTGCAAGTACGCTGAAAGTAAAAAAAAAATGTATATGACAAATACATTTTTGTAATATAAAACTCTTAAGATGTATATGACAAATACATTTTTGTAAAATAAAACGCTTTAAGGAAACAGAAAAAATGACATAGACAGGGTCGAAAAAAGAGCTAAGAATACCAATATTTGATGACGATTATCATTCATTACACTAGAAACTGTAGATGTTATTAAAAGATACACCTCATAAACCCCATCAGTGCTCAAAAACCTATTTTAGCGTATGAATGTTTGAAGCAATGATGGGTATCATCATATTATCAACAAATAAATTTCTCATGCTATAATACAGCTGAAAATGTTTCATTTCACGCTAAACAGTATTCATTCATCTGTTTGTGAAAGTTTATTGTAACACCTCTCATTACAGATATGAAAATGTCTAACTTAAAAAGCAATAACTGATTTTTCATTTAATTCAAAGAAAAGTATATTTTATTATATTTTCTGCTCATGTTCATCCTACAACACGACTGTAAATTCTGCATTTGACGCTAAAGAGGATTCATTCAACATTCTTGAAATGTTAATGTAACACTTCTTATTACTTAACTCGAAAGTCAATAAATGATTTAATTTGATTCAATACAAGTAAGATTTTTTTTATAGCATTTCATTTCTACTATAAAGGCAGTAAATTGACTGCATCAATTGTCATTAAGCAATTTTCATAATTAACTAATTATTTTACAAGTTAAAAAGTATGTAATTAATACATTTTGTTAATCACCTATTTAGGTCCTTACATTTTATACTACCAGAGTGACTTGTAACAACCCGTATTCTATGTTCGTTTTAACGACCTAATTAAAATACTAAAGAGAATATTTTCAAAATAAATGATATTTGAAAAAAAAATAATGTAAAGTTAATTGATGAACTTAATATCTCACTATAATGATACCTGGTATTAGAAAATACTAATGAATCGTAAAAGTACATGGGAAAGTTCAAGGTCAAACAAATTATTCATGTGATCAAGAAGCATGCAATATAAAAATCGAAGCTTTATATTAGTATGAATTTTCGTGTACGCATGAATACCTATATTTATGAATTATTAGTTGCAATTCTAATATTAAAAATTAAAAATTCAATGTAAATTTCTGCTTTTGAAGCAACCAAGTACACATTACTGTGTTCAAGAAGCATGCAGTACAAAAATGAAAGGAGTCATCGTGGTCATACCATACAAGAATGACCACATCATGGTGGCGACCGTAAAATTTTCGAAGTGATGACTTCAACTTTACCAAAAGGAACCCTTGGTTCAGTAGCTTCCTTGTTAGAAGCAACCCTCTATTAAGGAAATCCTGATAGGAACCACAAGCTCTGGAATGTCGTATCATCTGCGAGACATATACTCCATATGCAGGTGCTGCTGGAATGTTGCTACATATAAATGGAAAATTCATAATGGGAAAATTGAAATTGAAATCATCTCTTTTGTCGTAAAGTTTCGTTCTTAACCAACCCTCACTGTCGATTTCAATGTGTAGGTCAAGGTATGAAGTAGACCTATCTGTATATGTGGTATCCTTTATTTCAAGCTCAATGGGATAGATACGATCAACAAAATCACCAAACCTAGAATTATTTAGTTAAAGGACATCATCTATATAGCGGAACGTGAAATTAAAGGATCGGGCTAGCTTCTTTTCGTTTTTCATGGGAAGCCTCTGTATGAAGTCTGCCTCATACGAATAAAGGAACAAGTCGGCGAGAAGAGGAGCACAGTTTGTACCCATAGGTATGCTGAATGTCGAAAAACACTCCCACCAAACATAACAAATATGTTGTCAATCAAAAATTCGAGCATGTTAGAATACATGTTCATAATTTGGAAAGAGGTTTCGTGGAGCATTTGGCAGACCCAGTAAATCTCGCCATATAGCATCAGGTATTGATAATCTCCCCAAGGCTCGTATAACTAGTGATACAGAACTCATACGTTCGGCTCTCTTTCTTAGAACTTGTATTTTGCATTTGACAAATTTGTCGTGCTACTAATAATACATACATTATGTATCAAAATCAAAACTAGAACTCTGCCGAAGCCTTCCTAGGCCGGATGAGTTGGGAGGTCGGTATTTTCCTCGCATGTAGATACACTTGCATGTTCGGATCATTTCACTTATATGATAAGTTTCAGCCCAAGAAAGTAGTTTAACCCCGCCATTGGTTTTTTTAAATGCCTGTACTCAGCAAGGAAAGTGGACGGGTATGTATATATGTGCCATAAGCATCGATGTCACTAATTTTCTACTATTTTCCGATTTGGATTTGTGACAGTGTATTATATTTTTCTTTCACGTTATTCTTTGTGTAGCATGTCAATCCCAAATACTCGACGTCAGCGTGCCAGATGGTGAAATAACACCGACAGCAGACTCTACATGAACCAACCACCTCAAAGCGTGTACAATGAATGAGATAATAAAGATTGGTATATAGAAATAGCTGAATAATGTTGGAAACTATTGATTCGAATAACGAAGATGGGATTTCGAAAGACATGTTTTAATTTTCATTAAAAATTTAATGTGTCGAAAAATTGTCTGTTGTGGTCTATATCTTACTAATGTACTTTTGTATGAAAGTAAATCATTAAAAATACAAAAACACTGAATAATATCTTCTCCAAATCAACTAGATGTGGTAAACGAGCAATACAGGTTAATAAGCACGTTTAAATGAAAGTAGCGACAGTGAAACCTTGACATAGTTTCAGGCTTTGAAGTGGCATTATTAAATTATACTATAAAAATGAAAGCTTAAATAGTCAACAGTTTCACCAATATCAACAAAATGAACAACCATCTCTCACACCATATGAGGCGTTGGTTTAAATGGCTTTCATTTGATTATAAATTTTATTTTATTTTGTTTGAGTTTTGGTGTTTAATGCCACTTTCAGCAATATTTCAGCTATATCATTGCGACCAGTTTTAGTGGTGGAAGAAGCCGGAGTACCTGGAGAGAAGCACCGACCATGGGCAAGCAACTGCTAAACTTTATACAGCCGGGTGCGAACCCACGCCTTATTGGTGATAGGCTTGTGTGAGTTGTTAGGTAATCCAACTTTTGAGCCACCCGGGCCCTGCTGTTTAGATTATAAATAATTGCATCAAATAGATATGATAGGACACTCATCACAATATTATGTGTTTCAATTACTTTTCAGGAATACCAGCCTAGCAAATTTGAGAATGTTTTATGAAAATCAACATTATGAAATTGTAACGGTTGAAGGGATATCCTGCATGTACTCGCTAACATATTTGTAAATGTCGCCATCACGAAGACTAGCAGGAGAATGAAACAGGTGAAGATTCCCTTATCAACGTATCTGGTGTCACTCACTATCAAGTGGAGTTCCTATTCATCCTATCTTTCCCCGGGAGGGTGTTTTGTTTCGATCGTATTGTGTTGTACAGTCGGATAAGAAGTTTATGTACTGTTCGATTTAACTGGTATTTTATCTTGGTCTTATCAAGATGAACATCTAGTGCATGTAAATTAAATTTAAAAATACATAGTGTATCTATTTATTAAGATGGCGCTGTGAATACACGCATATGCTTTTATTTCAATAAATATGCATATTAGAAGATTTAGAAGTTTGAAGATATCAAAAGGGTAATCAGAATCCGCTAACCGAAAATGGACATGCAATCAAATGGCCAAAAAGACAAGGGTCAAAAAGACAAACAACGATCTACAAAACATACACATAAAACTAAAGATAGAGCAACGCGAACTCCACTTAAAACCGGGAATAAAGGCATGTGCTCCGGAAGGGTCGTAGTTCCTGCTCCACATGCTACAACCATCGTGTTACTCTTGTTACAAACCCGGTGATAAGTCAGGAATGAGGAGAGGACCTCTATGAATAAACAGATCAAGAAAGAAAAACAATTATCTGAAGTCAACAAATGTGATGCACATCATCAACAGTTTGCTTCTTACCTTGACCTTTACTTTGAAATCGACAACGGAGGAAGATTTGAAAGAAAACTCTGCAACAAACGTTATGATATTTTCTTTTTTAATGTTGATTTTTCTTTCATTCCTCTATCAACTACAAGACTTTTACGGGACTTGACAATATGAGTAACACAGTGAGAGTGCTTAGCTGAGAAACAGCAAACAGCAGTTCCTTACCCTTCGCGAGCATCTCAGTTCACCCCCAGTTTTGTTTTGATTTTGGTGTGGTCCATGTTACTCATCTTTTTAGTTCTCTGTGTTGTGTGTTTTTGCTCGTTTTTTTTTGTTTTTTTGTTTTTTTTTTGTTTGGATTTTTTTTTCTTCGTACTGTATCTTGTCTCCAGTGTTGTCTGTGTCTTTCGGAATTGTTCATTCTTGATGGCTCGTTCGGTTTTCTCTAGCGTTTATATTGCAAATCATCACCATTGGCAAAGACGGGTGAATGATGAACATTAATTTTTTAACTTATGTCACAGTCCGTTCCAGTAAATAACCTTAATACTCCATCATCATCTTCAACCAGGTTAAATTATCCACAATATATATTTACGTAATACGAGAAAAATAGAAAAAAAAACTCTTTCACTATATACATTAATATATAAATGATTTTATCTTAAAGTAATTGATACTCCTATAGTCAGTACAGTAGAGAATGTATTATAAAACTATGGTACACTAAACCCACGTCATAGTTAGTCTTAACTGTGATACTACATTAGTCTGTACAGTAGAGAATGTATTATAAAACTATGGTACATTAAACCCACGTCATAGTTAGTCTTAACTGTGATACTACATTAGTCTGTACAGTAGAGAATGTATTATAAAACTATGGTACATTAAACCCATGACATAGTTAGCGTTACCTCGGTTCGGCTGTAAATAAATGTTAGAGAACACCGACGGGACAATCAAGAATGAACAATCCAGAGACGCTGGCAACATTGGGTACACAAGACACACGACGAAGACAAATAAAGTAAAAAAACACAACCCAGAAAACTAAACAGCTGATCCACGCGGACCCCACCAAAAACGGCGGGTAAGCCCAAATGCTCTTGAAGGATAAGTTTGGACATGTTGTATCTTTTGCGCCTCTCAACGAGTGATATTTAAGTTTGATGTTTTACTGTTTCGGGCACAATTATGATGTTAATGCAGAAAAAGACCTTCGAATGCACTTAATTTAGATAGGGATTTTCAATATTTCTTATTTATGGTTAAACTGAATGACATGGTCACTTTCATCGAAATATTTGCTAATTCAAATATCATATTACCCTAGTAAGCAATAGTAAACTTATGTGTAACTTTCTGATGAATAAAATGTCTATAATATTTCGTATGTGCATTTAAAATCAAAAGATGATAGAAAACTCCATGGCTAAATTATATTGAAATAATTAATTCAATATTGTTGTTCCATGAACAAGAATGGCCAATGTAGATATAAATGTCTTGTAAGTTGTATTAATCTGTTATCACTGATAAAATAAATTTGCATAAGAGATTTGATCCAATACTAATAAGATAGCATCATCGTTTCATCTAAACGTAACTTGTTCTCCACATAATATAGCTGTAAAATGTCCCCTTCGTTATACAATAATCACTCTCTTACTCATTCACCCACTCACTAACTCAACCTGCTACATAACGATACAGGTATGTTCATTGTGAATGAAATGAAGTCTTGACGTAAATCTAAATGAACATTCAAACAGAGGCAATTAAATGGTTTCAACTGTAATTTTACCATAAATTAGCTATTATATAATATACATATTTTATTTGAAAACGTCTATTTAAAGATATCCAGTCGTATTATAATATACTTAACCAGCTTTTATTGACCATTTAAGTTAATAAAGTGAATTTTAAAATAATTCCCTATTTCAGAAGACATTTAATTAATAGTCGATCATATTACATCAACCGACCTACGCTTCCGGGATGATAATTGAAAGGTGCAGCTAAGTACCCGGATTAAAAGATTATTGATGTTTGCATTAAAAGCAAATAAAATGAAAACATTAAAAATAAAAAATAATAATACATGTAGGAGTTCTATCTATATGACGATGTATCCTGATAAATTATGATATATGACATATATTTTATAGTAGGGTTCGTGTCTTGTTTACGTTATTTGTGTTTGCTGGCGCATAGTGGTATCCAACACATATTACGTTGTGTTTTTGTTTTGTTTGTCTACGTCTTGTGTACCCTATGTTTCCAGTATATCTGGATTTAATTGTTCTTTTTTGATTGTCCCTTTGGTATTTTCTAACATTTGTTTTACACAAACGGGATGATTAAGTTTGTCAGTCGTATATAAGTATCAAAAACAGTAATTCAATCCTAGATATCAATCAATGTAGGTCAAATTTTGTCTAAATTATAAATATATCATATTTTTCAATATTATGTCTTATGAATAGAACTGAAATAAAGAGATACGATTCCATTTTTCTCTCAAACAATTGAATTATGTGTGGGGTTTATTGTTTTGAAATGAAAACGAAGATATGAAATTGTATTGCACACGATGCGATTCTGGAACAACAATCATCAGATACGCTCAAAATCGAAAGATTGGAAAGCCAAATAATTTAATGTTTTTGTACCAATAAAACCAAAGGGCCTAAACAGGAAGGCCAAAATCTGCTAAAATCACATTTATTGTTGAAGAAGGATATTATCGCAAATCAGAAAAAATGCATCCGGTCAAACCACATTTTTCAACCTCATTTCATCGCCGAGTTTGTAACAAGAGTAACACGACGGATTCAACTAGTGGAGCAGGAACTGCTTGCTTAGTGGGGTTCCTGTTTTCACGGTAGTGTTATATGGATCGATGTTTGTCCTTTTGTCTTCTTCTTTGTGCCACTGTGTTGTCTGTCCTTCTTCGATTTACGGCTTCTGATTAGGTCTTTGCTATCTTCAAACTTTTCTTGTAGTATGATTTTTACTTTTATTATATATTCGGAATACGATTTAAAGTTGATAAATACTTTTATAAATACTTTTATCATTGAAATTTTAACATATACATATGTATTCAAATGCTTCCCAACCTCTGCATAGTCATAATTAGGTTAATAATTCGGTATCCACTGCTATTATGTGTCTTTGTGTTACTGTTTCAGCTTAACATACATGAATACAGTTAACATGCACAATTACTGAGATGTTGGTCATCTTTTTAGCTTTCTGTGTTGTGTTTTCTTGTTTTGTTTGTCTGTGTTTTTGTGTCTTTTGCCCAACGTTACCTGTTTCTCGTGATTGTCATTGATTGATTGTCCCTTCGGTTTTTGTCTAGCGGAATAAACATATAATTTATATTGATTTCTTTCAATTTTCTACCATTTAGATTTAATGTACACGTGAATGCCATATGGTGAGATACTAGGTTCGTAATAGCGATGTAAAAACTGGTAACCTTTATCATTTAATTCAAAAGTGTATCGTGTACTTGCTTATTACTTAGATAGATTGGGTTATGGTGTTTAACTCCACTTTCAACAATATTTCAGTTTTATCGTCGCGGTCAGTTTTAATGGTGGAGGAAACCGGAGTACCCGAAGAAACCCTTCGATCCATCGCAAGTCACTGACAATCTTTATCACATAACTTTATATGGAGTACACCCCTTCTGGCTGGGATTCGAACTCACAACGTTATTGGTGATAGGCATTGATTACATAGGCAGTTATAAATCCAACTCCATACGACCACGACCACCACGACCCCTGTGTTTGGTGTGGATGAATGAATAAACCGAGGTATAAAAATTGTCTTAGGTTCAGTGTCGGTTTTTTAAAAGACGTGTGGATTTTAAAACATTCTCTATAATACATGTGTTATAATGAATAGCACAAAATGTAATAAATGAGTTCAAAAATGCTTCTATAATCATAAAGTCAAAAATAGAAAATGTACCAAAGCATCAAATTACAACATTCGTGCTGTATTTAGGAGAATGCATTTATAATTGTAAGTGCTAAGATGAAAAGATATATTAAATTACATGAAATAAAAAAGAATCTAAAATCATTTCAATTAACATTAATCCAAAGTGAACATTATATAGTTGTCAACATTTAAAATTAAGTGGTGTGTTATTGTATATGTTTCTATTAATATGATGTATGTGCTTGTCAATAACGTGGTTTTCATAAATAACATTGCTTCAGCCAGAAATATATATACTGCAAGGAATTTGTATTTGACTTTTTAATCTTTTGACTTTCAACGTACACGATGACGGTTATTCTAAAAAAAAAGTGCTATGCACTCTAAATTAGATATCTACACTTTTATGCATGTTCATCACGTTTTATGTGGGGTAAATAAGGGTAATAACAAAATTACCGAACACCGAGCAATCTTCCAAAGGGAAAAGCAAAACTCATAAGTCAACACACAGACAAAATCAGTCAACAACTGGACAACTGGGAAAACCGAAATAGCCCTGAATTGGTACAGGCATTTCCAAAGAAATGGTGGGTTGAATCAGATTTTACGGCGCCAAACCTCCCGCTTCCATTACGGTTAAATGATGGTCAATCTTTGGTTTTCTGTGTGGTGTTTTGTCTATCATTGTTTGTCTTATTGTCCTTTTATTTATGGACATTGTAGTTTCTGTCTTCTTTTTTTCGAATTGTGTCTCTTGGTGTCTTTCAAATTTTGCTTAATATTAATACTATCTAAATAAAAACAGCAAGAAAATACAGCTTATAAATATTCACAGCAGATTCATATAAGCCAAATATACAAGCATTCACTGATACTGTTATTGTACATGTACTGTTCATGTTTATGCTGCCATTTTCATTTTTGCTATGGCATGTAGTCTTTTGTGAGTAGAAACGAATGCGCGTGTATATTTGTCTTATTGTTTGTGTATATTTGTATTGCCGTTGGAGCTCCTATTACGGTAGGGGATCAGCATGTAAATAAAATGTCGCCATCACATATAACTAGCCGTTGTAAAGAATAGAGAGCTCTATAATATATTTATTACTCGTTATATACAAGACCAAATGGTATGTTTTGCGTTGTTTGTGTTTGTTTACGGATAGTAGTGTCCAACACATGTTGTGTTGTGTTTTTGCTTTGTTTTTCTTCATCTTGTGTACCCTATCTTGCCAGTTTCTCTGGACTGTCTATTTTTGATTGCCCCTTCGGTATTCTCTGACGTTTATATACAACTATCTGCTTGACAGGCTCGGATATTTAAGTTGTATCATTTGATTTCTTAGCTGTTTAATGATAACATGGATTACTAATATTTGGCAATAATTTAGTTTGATGTGAACACTGCAATCGCGGTTTATTAAGCATAATCAGCGCCAAACCAAGTTATATCCTATAACCTGTTAAAAAAATCAGCATATTCCTTAATTAACTACCAATCTCTAGGTTTTTTTTTACTTTTAACACTAAAAAGGTAAACAAATACAACAAGCTACATACATCTTGGTGACAAGGTAACCAATTATCCTCCTATGGGTTGTAAGATTATACCAATTAAGCCTTAAATAACACTGTCAACATATTTCAAAGGCATCTTTTATAAATAATATGCATGATGTGTATTTCAATAATTCGATATTATGAGATTTTAATAGAAGATAGTGTAAATATACTAATTCATAGTCTTCACTGCATTTTTCATTAATTTTTTCTGAAAGGCAAAGTTTATATAGAAATTATTGAAAAATACCTCATATATCAAAAACAAATGCAAACTATGATGTCATGAGGTCATTTAAAAGCTTAAAGACAACAAAAGGGGTAATCAGAAGCGCCGTAAATCAAAGACAAACAGACAATACAATGACGGACGAAAAAGGACAAAAAGATTATGATTCAGGACGTAATACAAAAAACAAGACGAATGAGAGATTGATATCAAACAATAAAGGGATGGGTTTGTAATTGTTGTTTTATGGGACAGAGTAAGATATGCGTCACAATCAAATCAAATTAAAACGTAGTAATCAAATTTAGTGCGCAATCTTAGTTTACGTAAACGTTGTCTTAAATATCATGTATTATATCATCACCAATTCCTGCACTCGGTCAGCAATTTAATGTAATTTTTTTAACAATTTTTCGAGTTTACAAAATAAGGTAAATATTAATTAAAATACATTAAAACAAATTTAGGCTATTAATTAGGTACGTTTATTTCAAGTGAATGTTGGTATGACACAGCAAGAAAAACAGTATATTTATATCATGTGAATGTTGGTATGATACAGCAAGAGAAACACAGTATATTTATTTCAAGTGAATGTTGGTATGACACAACAAGAGAAACACAGTATATTTATATCAAGTGAATGTTGGTATGATACA
>MJUT01050092.1:93151-104295 GCA_002080005.1 Gigantidas platifrons | reverse complement strand
GTGAATGTTGGTATGACACAGCAAGAGAAACACAGTATATTTATATCAAGTGAATGTTGGTATGACACAACAAGAGAAACACAGTATATTTATATCAAGTGAATGTTGGTATGATACAGCAAGAGAAACACCGTATATTTATTGTCAATGTCTTTCTATAAAATGTTATGAAGAAAGGCGTACTGAAAGTAGGCTTAGAGAAGTAGAGAGCATGGTAGTTGGATTTACAACTACCTATGCAATCAGTGCCTATCACCACTAACATGTTCGAATCCCGCTCATCTAAGGTGTACTCGATACAACATTGACTTGCGACAGGTCGGTGGTTTTCTAATGGTACTCCGGTTTCCTCGACCAATAAAGTTGACCTTCATGATATAACTGAAACACCATAACTCTCAGTCTACTTTCTTTATCTTTATTCTACAAGATATGAAAATCGAAAAAAAACAAAAACCAAAGCTTTCAGTGAGATTAAAAATGATCACTCTTTACAATTACTTCATTGCTGAACATTTAAATAGTTATCGTTTTATTTTGTATATGTTTAATTATTATACTTCTCATACTTTTTTCTATATAAATTTTATTGCAATAAAAATACTATTTCCATAGTTTCATTCAATTTGTCTGAAAATTACTATTCACCGGTGAATAGCACAAATGACTATTCACCAGCCGGTGAATAGCACTTTAATCACATTTCCTGCAGTTTTCCATTTTAGGAGATGCGTATTCAGGCAATTCTGGATTTATCGTTGCGTATATAGGCAACTTCCGAGAAACTTGCAAATGGTCATCTGTTTATAAAAGATGGCTGAAGGGGAAGCTTTAATTTTACTCTTTAGCGGTTAGGTAGTGGTTGGTTCAGTATAATAAAACATTTATTGACTAGATCCTCGGAGAATAGCAAGTTTATTGTCACTCTCAACACCAACTATTGCCCTCGGCTGCGCCTCGAGCAATAGTTTGGTCTCGAGTGACAATAAACTTGCTATTCCCCTCGTTCTCAGACAATAAATGTGTACTATTATATGTGCATGATTTTCTGTAATTTCGTGGAAGCACCACTGTACCGTTACGGTTTCTGACTACATGTACCACTCTGGTATATTCAAAATTTTCTTAAATCGACGATTGGCACGTAGATTTAAAGGAGTTGTTTTTTATTCAAAATAATATATATTCAAAACAAATAAATAATAATAAACAAAAGAAAAAGATTTTACTCACATCATATTAGATATACCGATATAAATAATGTGATCTAATGTTAACTATTTATGGGAGCAAGGAACAGTATAACGAGTTTAATTGTTAAAAAATGATACATGTTATAGGCAATCTCTTCTTGTAATTTACAATTTGGTTTTCTATAAAGATAAATAATGATTGCAATGATTTTGAAAATTGAAGATATATTTTTCATATTTTCAATTCAACAGGATCTGTGTATACATGTACGTATAGTGTTATACGCTATAAAGTATTTCTTTCCATTATTTATATAAATTGCTAGGTCTACACCTTTGTTCAGCTTTTGTTGATAACTAACCGTCCTTTTTTTCTTGTTTCTTTTCTTTACTGTCACGATTTAGCTAAAATATTGTTGATAGTGGCGTTAAACACCCTAACCCTAATCCTTTTTCTTTGTAATAGTTCGCATACACATACCAAATCTCGATTTCTCGAAAATATATCAGCGGACTCAGTGTTGTTTTCCAGAACACCCCAACTGAACAAAAACTCAAGACTTAAAAACGATGTTCGGTTCGTCTTTACCTCCAGTTGTTTGTAGGAGGACTTATGTCTTATTTACTTTATTTGTATTTGCTTGCGCAACACATATCGTGTTGTGTTTTTTATTTGGTTAGTTTGTCCGTCTTGTATACCATATGTTGTCAGTTTCAATGGATTGCTCTTTTTTTATTGTCCCTTCGGTATTCTCTAACGTTTATTCAAATAAAGGGTTTTTTTCTCTCGAGAAATCAAGACATGTCTTCTCTCGTACTAAAGTGATCAAATATTGAGATCATGTTACATCTTAGATTATGCCATTCTAATGATAAGTGTACCCATATAAACTCCCTAATCTGGTATTTATACCATATTAAAAAGAAGAAAAAAATCAAACTGACGTTTAATGCGTGCTAATTTAACGCTGTGTCACTAGTATGTAGTCTATATTGTATAGCTATTCATTCTCGTGGGTGATATTGATGTTGTTTGTTCCCGACAGTAAATAATATATTTATGTAGATATGATTGCGATAAGCGTTCCTCATTTAATTTATTAGCGAATTTCTTTTATTTCAGGTGCAGTTGAGTGTGTTTATAGTGAATTTAAAATTCAAATGTACAAGTTTTTGTATCACGGAAAAGTGTAATGTCGTCAAAAAGGACAGACTATTCCAATTCTTTTCTCTTGATATGCTCCGTGTTTTAAGCTTTATTGGTTGTCATAAAGACATTGTATACCATGTGTAGGGTACATTTACACCTTTTATTGTTTTTGACACAAATATTGCACTGATATACAAGGTCACCTGTATTCATAAGTAGAAGGATGGTGCATCACTTAACACTAATCGGAAATCTTTCCCTTTGATGTTCCGAAATTATTAGATTTATTAAGTTAAAATGATACATGAAAATGACCTTACCTGAATATTAATCTTATGTACTACAGGATACTATACAGATGTATTCCCAACTTAACCGCATCGGTTATGTGATGGTGAGCGTGTTGACATCGAGTGTGATAGATCGTGGGTTCATCGGTTATGTGATGGTGAGCGTGTTGACATCGAGTGTGATAGATCGAGGGTTCGATCCATGATCTGGTTTAACACAAGACTATTAAATTGATATTTGCTGCTTTTCCCCTAAGCCCGAAATATTAAGGAATAGGGGCGAAGACTGGTTGTCTCGGAATCGGAATAATATGTCTATTGATTCAGTGAGCTAGCACCATAAACATTCAACCAAGCTTGGTGTTCTAGTACAAAGCGTACATCATGGTCATTTCATCGAAATGCAACTTCTTCTTGCCATGATATGGCTTAAAATATTGCACATATAGAAATCAACAACAATCACTCACTCATTTTATTCATTACATTAACTTAAAATAATTATATCGTTATGCTTTTTTACTTTTTTTTTAGCTTTTTTTCTTTTCTTTTTTGTTTGTTTGTCCAATGCTACACCAGTATGACGAGTAGTGTTCGTTGGCAAATGGTCACAATTGCGGTTAATTTCCATATTTATCGAAAATACCGTCAACTTGCCAAACGCTTATACCTAATCCAGCTTATTACAGACGTTCATATTATCAAAGATTGTGTTCCGTTTATGTTACCGTATTTTCTTTATAGATAGATGTCTTTCTGCTAAACATTTCCTGGTTTAGACCTTTACATTCCTCTTCCGACAATGTTTGTTATCTATTCACTAACTTTAAGGTACTCCTCCCTTAGCCATAGTTGACCTTAGGCATAGTTGACCTTAGCCATAGTTGACCTTAGCCGATTTTGGCTATTCTGTTTACGCTTTTTGGTTTGTTTGCTCCTCCCAAAGATTTTAACATTATTTGACTTTCTAATAGTATGACTTTGAACGTACCTGAAGAATGTTGTTCCAGAAACACGTTGTACGCACTAAATTTGATATCGACATTTTTATTGAATCTATAATCTAACAGATATATTTCGTTCGTGTATACCTCAATTATTAGCTTGTCGCCACTGTGATTCGTTTGATCGTAAATGATTTTTGCAATTTTCCGTTAATTTATCGTGATTCTGGCAGACATCATAAAAAGTCTTGAATTTTCTTTTTCATATAAATAGTTTCCAATATTTAATAGAAGGTATATTTGAAAGTTTTTTTGCTAAATTAAATAATGCAAAAGAAAACGAACAGTGTTTGAACATAAAACCATCCTTGTTATTAATATGACACCGGAGCACCTGAGTTCGTGTTGCTCAATTTTTTTTTATTTCTGTGTAGTTTTTATTAATATTATTAATTAATTTTTTTTTATATATATATAGATTATTGTTTTACATTTGTTCTTTTTCTAAGCCTTTGTGTTGCATTGTATTGTATTGATCTTCTTCGACTTACAATGTATGGCTTCTGAATACCCCTTTACTGTCTTCAAGCTTTCCTTGATATCTATAAGCTGTGAAATGTGAAATCTTCTACAATGTTACAGGTCCTCATCCTACTGCAGTAGCTACAACATGAACGTGCATAATCAACTGTTGCAAGCATAAGACACGGTCAAATTATTTCGGGACAATTTCTTCATGCTTTAAAGGCAGTATTTGCAATAGTGAAAGTAAACATAAATATTGAAGAAATGTTATTAAAAAATTAAACCTCTCAGAATGGTTTAATTTTCAAATCTTTTTGTTCAAAGTTTGCAGTTTAAAATTGTCCCTGATCTGCTATCTAGTTAATGACTATGTATCAAACACGTCTGTTTTGGGACCAAACGGCTGCACATTGATTCTGAGATATTAATCTACTGTATAGACAATAGTATGACGTTATAATAGGACCCAAAACACTGTATTGTTTTTATATTATCATTAACTCTGTTATGACTTCGTCACCCCTTAATCATATGAATGTTAGAAATGTCAGTTTCGTATCAGATTGCGTAGAAAGAGGAAATGAATGAACATCAGTCCTTTCCGGTTCTTAAGTGTTTCATCTTGTTTCGCCCAAGAAAAACAGACGTGTTTGAATAATACATTGTCGGAATATAATCTGTTGTTACAGTTAACGTACGTCTAATTGTTTAGACAAACGTTAGAGAATATCGAAGGTCCAATCAATTAAAGGACAATCCAGGGAAACTGGCAACTGTGGGTATACACCACGAAGAAGAACAAAGCAAAAACACAGCACAATATCTGTTGGACAGTACTATGCGTAAACAAACACAAATAATGTAAATAAGACATGAGCCCTCTTACAAACGAACCGAACATCGTGTTTATGCGGATAGCGGATATCGGAACGGACAACACAACACGCAACTCACAACGTAAAGATACTACAGAAAATCAAGACAATGAAGAAATGCAAAACGGGAGAAAGATGAAAATGACCCCCCCCCCCGGTGTTGTTTCTTAATTAATTGATTAAACACACAATGGTTTTTTTTCAAACCCAGTATCAATATGAAAATTGTACATTTATGAGAATAGTTAATAGTTATTTGATAATGTCAGTTTTCTACCTGGTTTTATGTCATGACATTTCGACAACTTATAATTGAAAATGTGTATTAAATTTCAACATTATCCTAATATGCAAATATTTAAAAAAAATCGGGACTGCTCTGGAAATTAAACTCTTAATTGAATTTTAAAGTTGCAAATGTTACCTCCTCACATGTGATGTACATTAATCATCAATGGTAATTTCAGTTTAGTAATAATACTCATTTTACATAATCTACTTGTGTTGAATTTCACAATATACTATCATGTACATTGGTGAAGCGTTAAGGAATATCTGTGTCACAAATGATCACAGGTATATCTATTTGTCGTAATTAAAATCCTATTCTTTTCTCATTCATGACTTATTCACGGGTTTGAAACAATAAAAACACGACGGGTGCCACTTGTGGAGCAGGAACTAATTACCCTGCAGGACCATATGAATTCACCCGGTTTTGGTGGGTTCGTGTTGCTCAATCTTTAGGTTTCTGTGTAGCATTTTGTAGACCATTGTTTGTTCTTTTCACCTTTTTCATTTGGTCATTGTATTGTCTGTCCTTCCACAATTTACGAATAGCTGTATTTATAATATACTTCACAAGTGAGAGAGCAAGTGTTCGTCAATTCCAACTGAGTAATTTTAAAGCTATGAAATGGCGAGAGCAAGTTGCTTCTTGATGATGATGTCTGCGTATTAGCAAACCAACACCACGCTGTGTTGCATTTTCATAGTATTGTCCTCATGTAGATATGTAGCTTCGTATGGACACATCCTGACTCAAAGCCCACTAGTCTTTTCTCTTACTCCCTAATGATGCGTGCTCACCGAAAAAAACGCCAAATATCAACTTCATAATAGATGGTTTGAACCCACGATCGTCCGCACTCGTTAAGAGCACAATATTAACTAATACTAGTAAAACATTTTTCCAATTTTCTGGTTCTGATAATTAACCAATACCATTGCCATTAAGTTGAAAACATGCAGCAACATACATGTGTCTTGATCCTTTGTAATGCCTATATATCACTCAATGGTTGATCGAAATATTCACTACTGGTCCATAGTCTGCTTCGCTACCACGCTGTTTGATGTTGTCAATTTTCTATGTCAGATCAGTGTTGTTTTTTTAATTAATTTAATTTCTTACGCAAATAAAATACAATATAATTTTAAAGGTTACGACATGGAAAATTAAAGAAGAAATACAAACCAACAAAATTATATGCCAACAAAAAATGACTAAGGAAATTACATTTGTCTGTAATTAGACTCTGGTTTGTCATTACAAACTGTTGATACGGTAATAAGTAATAAGAATCTGACGCTGTGTAAGATTTACAATGTATAGCCCCTGTAAACAACATGAGGACAAAAGACGATTGAAAAAACATGTCAAAACAAATGTAACAGTTTCTGATCTCGTATTCAATTATCACCTGAAAATGGATATGTTCCCACAATTATTAAATCTAATGCTACTGCACGAACTACATTTATTGTATTGTTCCACGTTATATGGTGTTTTTAGATTATTATCTACGTATGTATATTCTGTATATCATGTTTAAGTTATTGTGCAGTTAATGTTTCAATGTCTGATTTAAATATCTACTGTATTGTTAGAGATTTTATTATAAAGAATAAAATCTACAATTACTAGACGAATAATATCAGTTACGATGACGATGTAGCTAAAACAATGATTTATGGATGATCAAATCGCTCTAATTTTTGTACAAATACAATTGACAACCACCTGCTGAGTGTGTATTCACCATAGTGCACAAAAGAATTGGATGAGCTTGCATAATGTCAATCATAAAATTTATTTTATATCATATTATATTGTTGTTTAATCTACCGCAATTGTTGAGAGATTAATTGATATATTTTTTTTCTATGTTTCGTGATGTTGCACGAAAATGTTTAGCATTTTTGTATTGTAGCGAATCATACTGTTATATTATATTACTAGGTATTTCTGTAAATATAAATTCAAATTTTTGAAACAAATACACTTCTTCAGAAACAAATAAATATTTTTCAGGTGATATCGTTGATGAATACATTAACATTATTCATTACCCAAGAGGTGAAGTCCCAGTCATGGTGGGGTGTACTCGATACAACATTATGTGATAAAGTTTGTCAATGACTTGCGGCAGGTATGTAGTTTTCTCCGGGTATTCTGGTTTCCGCCACCAAAACAACTGACCGCCACCATATAACTGAAATATTTCTGAAATTGGCACTAAACAACATAACCCTAACCCTAACCCCAAGGGGCGACCACCTCGGTGATGTAATAACTGCTTTGAGTGTGATTAACTCTTGGTTCGAACACTGGTCGAATCAAATAAAATACAATAAAATTGGCATACGTTGTTTCTCCGCCAAGCACACAACATTATATTGCGGGGAATGAGCAAATATTTGTTGGATGAGAGTCAGGTAAATGTATCAGATCGGAGCGACATGTCTCCAAAGGGGCGATTTACATATGAGAGTACCGGCTGGAGATGATTGCAGATATGATTCGTATACATTACATCATCTACATTTTTATTGAACACTATTATGAATATATTCCGGTGCATAAAGGTCATAGGTAGCATCTACCTCTCCGGTACTAGTTCTTAATATCTATCTCATGTATTTGTAATGGATTTTCTTACCACTGTTAATTAACAATAGAATACATGCTGATACCTTTCAATGAAGCATGCTTAACACCGAAAGTTATCAAAACAGAAGATTAATGCATATATTTTCTTGACATCATTTGTTCGACAAATCTGATTATTTGGGAAAATTGAAAAGGAAATGAGAAAAATAATTGTTCAATTTATTTTTTACAACAAACATATTAGGCATGCAATGCACGTTTTCATGATTGTGTATACCATACACTATAATGTATGGGAATTGTGCTATTGTGTAAGTTTTATTTACAAAATATGCAACTTGATACAATGAATGTGATACTTTCTCATTACACCCGTCCAGACGTTTCATTTATACATTCACACGGTATTTCTGGTTGACCTATTTTGAAAACGGTTGTGGTGACAAGTACCTAAGACTGTTTTAATACAGTTAATAGTTAATATTCAGTCACAGTTTTGTCATCTTTTTAACGAGGAAAGTATAAACCATTTACGTAAAGTACATAAAAAGCTAATACAGTGAAACCTGTCTAAACTGAACCTCATTGAGACCAACTTATGCGTTTGGAATAGACAGGTTAAATTCACAAAGCTTTCCTACATTGTACATTTGAGACTTCATTTAAAGTGATGTATATGCAGGATTCTGTTTTATTCAGTGTTCGTTTAAGACTGGTTTCACTGTATTAGTTAGACCAGTTTGCTTGGATTGGAGCAATGACATGACTATGCATCACATTGTCAACTTTAAGAGCATCCAATACGTCGACCAAAAGCTAATAGACGAAAAGACAAACAGTGAACTCAAATTCTCTGGAAAGGTAAATAGTTTCTGCTCCTCTATTAACACCCGTCGTGATGTTCATATTACAAGCCTGGTGATAAGACGAGGAACGTACGCGATTTGACTAAGACAAATGGAAGATATCCGTGGTCATCTGTGATCTATCACGGTTTACCAAGTCATCTACAATTATTTTTAGTAAATTGCTTATAAATGCAACATGTACTTTGATAAAATATTTATTGAATTGTTGTTTTATGTCTTTGTCAAGTGTATTGTGAAGCCCTGCTTTAAAAGCAGATGAATCCGAAGTATCCGCAGGTAATTCAATCAGCATGCTAATATAACTCGTACATACTGACCATGAGTCTGGTTACGGAGATTGATTGATTGATTGATTGATTGATTGATTGATTGATTGATTGATTGATTGATTGATTGATTGATTGATTGATTGTATACATCCAACGGCAAATGCATTTTCACAAACGTGATAACAAGCTACGCAGAAAAATCAGGGAGGGTGTGGGACAGCCGCGACAACCATTTCTGAATGCCAATGGAAAAGTATGGAATACTTAGCATGTTGTAGTGGTTATGATTTGCCTACTCTTTTTCGAGATCTAAAAATATCTTCAAACACGTTTCATACTGTGGCCCATGTTCAGGTTTTATTTATAATAACATGGCAAACCCTAATCCATACGTTACACCTTTCAGTAGCCTGGAAGGGGGGATGGTCTAAAACGCGGAAGTGTGAAAACAAAGAAGTCCAAAATTGGAACTTGAAAGGTCATATCATGAAAAGTACTCAACCTAGGATAAAAATCTAAACGGATTCTAAAAGCTATTATTAAGATCGATCTTTTAAGGAATGAATAATAAAATATTTGATTATTTAGGTACTTAAAAGTTGACCGGAAATGTAAATAATGAGAACGGGCAATGAACAAAGTTTCCACTTTGATCTCAAATTTCTCAAAATTCAAAGACACCGGTAAGACACCGTTTAGATATTCTGAAAGACAATTGTAAACTCTATCAGACAATATAAAAGTCTCTTTGTTAAAATATTAGATAAAAGCACAATCTTGACCGGAAACGTACCTTTTCAGAGTTGGCCATCGGCTAATTTTCAACTTTGATCGCAAATTTCACAAAATTCAACGAACCCGGTCAAAAACCGTTTAAATATTTTTAAAGACAATTTTATACGCTATCAGACGATATAAAAATCTTTTTGTTAAAATATTAGATAAAAGCACAATGTTGACCGGAAACGTACCTTTTCAGAGATAGCCATTGGCTAATTTTCAACTTTGACCGCAAATTTCTTAAAATTCAAAGAACCCGGTCAAAAACCGTTTAAATATTATTAAAGACAATTTTATACTCTATCAGACGATATAAACATCTTTTTGTTAAGATATTGGATAAAAGCACAATCTTGACCGGAAACGTACCTTTTCAGAGTTGGCCATCAGCTAATTTTCAACTTTGATCGCAAATTTCTCAAAATTCAACGAACCCGGTCAAAAACCGTTTAAATATTCTTAAAGACTAAATTACATGTCAGGTCAGTCTGGTATGTCTTATATAATGTCGCGGTTTGTTCGTTCGTAATATTTCCTATAACACGAGGAAGCAGATACTGTGCATAGAAGCGATTTTCTGATAAAATTTGAAATGCCGTAATTTTTATGACATTGAATTTTCACAAAAAACCACTACGAGACTTTGTTTCCCAATTTTTTAAAATTTTTATTATTCCTTATTTATTTAATTTTCTTTTTAACTTTATTTTTTTTCTCCAGCACGCCGATGTGCACGCAACTGCGTGTTGGCGTATAGGGAGCTACGCGCCTGCCCATGGTTTATAAAGGTATTATAATTTCAGGTCAAAAAATACCACAGCTGTGCCTAGAGTAAGGACCACAAGGTACGGCAAAAAATCTTTTAGATACAATGCTGCACAAATCTGGAATGAGCTACCAAACCATTGTCGCCAAGAGTCCTCTTTCGATCAATTCAGAAAAATTATACAAACATGGAATCCAGTTGGTGGCTCATGCCAGTGCAGTGCATGCTTGTAACTGATTTTATTTTTATTTTTTTAGCTTATGCCTGCTGCGTTCTTGCTTGCTCCTTTTTAGATAGTATCCTTTTTTATTTTTAGTTCATTATGTTTTAGTTAGCATCCTTATATTTTTAATTGATGTTTTTACTTTAGCTTTCATTCTGATTTCTAGCTTGATTTTATACTGCTTTTCTTATCAGCATATTTGTGTATCAAGTATTATGTGCATATGTATGGCTTTTTTTTTAAATAGTATGTTTTATTTATTTATTTATATGTGCTGTATGTTGTATGCATGTTTTTGTATCAAGTATCAAGTATTTATGTGGATAAGTATATGGCTTTATGCTTTTAAATTATTATGTGTTTTTTT